>CAUYRH010178270.1:50000-120126 GCA_963574655.1 Perodicticus potto
CACCAGTAGCACTGGTGACTCACAGCAGGCACCCTGCCCAGCTCCTTACCCATGTTCCACCAAGCCACTTCAGGGAGCAGTGATTTTCCATCACTCACAGCCTCAGCTACACCTGCCCCAGGGGTCAGAGGCTCTGGGTGACAAAGACAGAAACTCCTCGACCCATCCAGTTATCTGTCTCACCAGCCGCAGCCCTATAGTTCCCTTAGTCCAGAGCCCATCAGCCCTCAAGCTTGAGTCACCCATGGGCCCGATGGGATTCAGAAGTTTTTGTTGCAGTGAATTAGTAATAGCTCCTCTGGGCTGCTCATCATCTTTCCAGACTTTTCTTGCAGTCAAATCTATACTGTTGTAAGCCACTATCAAGTCTTTTCCATGTGATCTTGCTCCATTTTTTCCCCCAACTCTTTTTTTTGAGACAGTGTCTCACTCTGTCACCTTGGGTAGAGTGCTGTGGCATCATCATAGCTCAAAACAACCGCAATCTCTTGGGCTCAGGCAATCCTCTTGCCTCAGCCTCCTAAGTAGCTGTGACTACACACACCTACCACAACACCCAGCTATTTTTAAAGACAGGGTCTTGCTCTTGCTTAGGCTGGTCTCGAACTCCTGAGCTTAAGCAATCCACCCACCTTGGCTTCCCAGAGTGCTAGGATTATAGGTGTAAGCTCCCCAGCCTGGCCTTCCCCCCAACTGTTGAGAGATGAACTTACCTTCTGTTTTGCTGAGAGATAAGAGACCAAAAAGGAGCTTTTTACCACCTGAAAATATAGCATCTGAGGCTAACCTCACCCCTCTACCCTCCACACTATTCTTTTCATGTTCTTCCTTACTCTTTTACTCATCCATGCTCTCCCACCTCACATCAGTCTCTCCTTCTACACTCGTTCTTTCTCCTTTTTTTTTTTTTTTGTAGAGACAGAGTCTCACTTTGTAGAGACTCACACGGCTCACAGCAACCTCCAACTCCTGGGCTTAGGTGGTTCTCTTGCCTCAGCCCCCCGAGAAGCTGGGAGTACAGGCGCCCGCCACAATGCCCGGCTATTTTTTTGTTGCAGTTTGGCTGGGGCTGGGTTTGAACCTGCCACGCTCAGTATATAAGGCCGGTGCCCTACCCACATAGCCACAGGTGCTGCCCTTTTTTTTTTTGAGACAGAGTCTCACTATGTTGCCCTCAGTAGAGTGCCATGGTGTCATAGCTCACAGCAACCTCAAACTCCTGGGCTTAAGTGATTCTCTTACCTCAGCCTCCCAAGTAGCTGGGACTACAGGTGCCCGCCACAATGCCCAGCTATTTTTTTTTAATTGCAGTTGTCATTATTGTTTAGCAGGGCCAGGCCAGGTTCGAACCCGCCAGCCTCTGTGTATGTGGTTGGCGCCCTAATCACTGAGTTCCTCTTCATCTACAAACTTACCCAGGTCTTTCTTACCCTAGAAAGCCTTCCGTCCGCTCAGCTATCTTCTCCTGCCTCCAACTTTCACACTTTTCTCTCCTTTCCTTTTCTACACACTTCTGAAGGTGATAGTCTGTCTGCTCTCACTGTGCCTTGCTTCTCTTTCCTCCCTTTTCAATCCCTAATCTTGTCTAGCTCCTGCTCCAGCCGTTTTGCTGAGACTGCTCTCCCCAGTGTCAGCAGTGGCCACCAAAATCCCAAATCTATGCCTTTTCTTATTCCCAAACCCCTCAGTCTCCATGTCACTGTTTGGCACTGTGGGTTATGTTTTTCTTGAAATATTCTTGTCCATTGACTTAGTTAAAACCACCCCATCCTGGTTCTGCCATTTCCCGTATGACCAATTCCCTGGCATCTTTCCCCAGTCTCTGAAATATGTGTTCCCCAGTGTCCACACTTTATGTCTCTTGTCCCTTCCAACACTGCTTTCCTTAACAGTCTGCTGTGGCAGCTGATGCCTGGGCATGTCCACCTAGACACTGCACGGCCACCTCAAATGCTGCGTAGCCAGGACCCATACTAGCACTTTCCTCCCAACCAGCCACTTCCCTGCAGGTGTACTCCTTGCAATAAGACGCACCACCAAGCTTCCAATTTCACAAAACTGGGGTTTTGGAGCCAGAGTTGACACGAGTTAGTTGCCAGGTCCTGGCCATTCTGCCTTCACATCTTGCTCCATGTTGCTCCATGCCCAGTGTTGCTCTGCTAGGATCAGTCTGTACATGTCCTGTCTACTTTAGACATTGCTTGTGGCTTGGGACCCTCTAAAACTGGTTCCTACATGTTGGGAGAAAGATGACAAAGTAACAAAAAGCATAGATTTGGGGGACTGAATTCTGACTCTGCCCTAGCTGGCAATACGATGGTGAGTGAGCTACTTAACTTCTATCAGCTTTGGTTTTCAGCCTGCTAAGTAAGGATAATAGTATCCACATTGGAGGTGGTTGTGAAAATTAACAGTAGTGTGTATGTATGCACTGTAAGTTGTGTGTAACCTTGGCACAGATCAGACGTTCAGTCAGTGGAGAGTGGTGATTATTATCATCATATCCGAGCCTGCAGCCTCATTTCCTCCTACAGGCTTGCGGGTCTCCCCTATTGCTGGCTGATTGTTCCAGGCATCAACCCTGGAGATATCCGGCTTACTGGGCTTCTACCCCGCTCTGGCACCTGCTTGTGGTGCCCTCCCCTGCACTGCTTTGTTCATCTTGGGGTCATGTTATTTTTTTACTGGGTTGAAAGAGACCCTGGAGATCCTGTAGTGCAGCCCCTTTGTAGCCAAAAAAGCTGAGGCCCAGAAAAGTTGAGAGGTGAGCCTGAGGCTGTCTGACCCCTTAATGGCAAGGTCAGAACAGGCACTTAGGGCCCCTGTTACGTAGCTCAGTGCCCTTTCCTCTTCCCTCCCTGCCTCTGACTTGAACCCTTCTTTGCTTTAAAGATCTACATCAAGTCCCACACCTCACGACTCCTTCCCAATTCTCCTGCCTGCAAGGGAGATGTTTCCTTCTCTGCATCCTTCTGGCGCTGACCACCTGATCCCCTCAGGTGATTTGCTTTCGCTGGGTATAAGTCCTCCCTCCCCTTCGAGGTAAGGGCTGTGTCCCTGTTGCCAGCAGGTGCTCAGTGAACACTGGCTGGAGCTGAGTGGGCTCATGGCTTGTCACTCGTCTGGCTCCCTAAGGTGAACTTGGCTCATACACCCCTCTGTGGGGAAGAGCAAGGCTATCAGAAAAGTTGTTTCTGAAGGCTTCTTGTTTGACCAGTGAGTGGAGGGAGCTTTCCTCAACCTGGCCTCAGAGTTGGCCTTTTAAGTCATTGAGCCCTGAGTTTTTCAGATCACTGAAAAGCAGGCTTATCCGGCCGGGCATGGTGGCGCACGTCTGTAATCCCAGCACTGTGGGAGGCCGAGGCGGGTGGATTTCCCAGTGCTCACAGAGTTCGAGACCAGCATAAGCATGAGTGAGCCAGAGTAAAAGACCCCGTCTCTACCACCAGGAAAGAACACCGCTGGGCGTTGTGGTGGGCACCCGTAATCCCAGCTAATGTGGGAGGCAACTGGCAAGAAGAATCACTGCAAGCAAGGACACTGTAAAAAAAAAAAAATCCCCCCAAAAAACCAAGGAAACTAAGAGTGCAAGCAAACTGAAATAAAAGCAAAAAAAAAAAAAAAAAGCAGGCTTATCCCAGCCCTGGTGTGTTTCATTTGGCCCTTTCCTTTCCAGGGTATCCAGGGAGGGCACCAGATTTTTCAATTAGTCCAGCAGAGATGCTGCGATCTAAGTAAGGCCCTCATAAAAGATGACAAGCCAGCTGGATAGGGACAGGGCCCTGACTCGTCTGAGGGCAGTAAATGTGCTCAAGAAGAGGCTGCTTGGGGCCTGACATCTGACAAAGGGACCCTGTGCTATGTTGGCATCCTAGGGACAAAGGGTTACCTGTGACTTAGCCCTTCTTTGGTTCTTTCTCATAAGTTCAGGATATGAGGACCTCTCTCTCTCTCTCTCTCTCCCTCTCTCTCTCACACACACACACACACGCACGCACGCGCACACCTGACCCTGGAGGACTGTGATATGGTCCAAGTAGGAAAGCCAGGTGCAAAATGATCCCAAACCCCAGGGGATCCTGGTACCAGGAGGAGATGCATGTGTGGTTGAAAAAGGAAGGTGGACAACAAGCCACCAACCCAGTTCCCATTCCCAGAAAGAGAAAGAATGCCTGGCTCCACGGGGTCCTCTGCGCCAATCCTCACGATCAAAGATCAAGCTGCAATTTGGATGGTTCTCACGGCAGGACTGAACACAATCCCTCTATAGGCCCAGGGCTGTGCTGGGTTGGATTTGCAGAGTCAACAGGAGGGAAGCTTTGTGTCCTGCAGCAGTTGATGAGGGCAGGGGTGCAGGGAGCAGATGGCTGAGGAAAGCACTGAGGAGCTTGGGAGCGACTCCTCGGCAGGACCAGGCTGGAATTGGCCAGAGCAGGAGGGGGACGTGACGTGTGATGCTGTTGTGATGCTGTTGCAGAATCATCCGGACCAAAGTTCAGCAGCCTTTCCATCCAACACCAGATGGGGCTGGGACAGGAGTGACTGCCCCTGGCCACACCATCGGTAAGAGGGCTCAGGGAAGGGGGTGGGGAAGCCCCGTGCCACCTGGGGAAAGCCAGGAAACACAGCTCCAGCCCGGGACCTGCCTGCCCTAAGGAGGTCCGAGCCCCACCCAGCTTCCCAGTCCCTCTCTCCCTGAGCTCCGGTCAGGGTGTCCCTGAGGGAGACTAGTTCACTAGGCTTTCTCTGCCTCCCACCATGTGTCACCTCACCTTTGCCATGCTTTAGTCAGCCTCTCTCCTCCCTCCCCTCCAACCTCTCTCCCCCTTCCCTCTCCCAATCAGTATGTTTCCTTTAGCATTTCTTCTTTTTCTTCTCCATCCCTTCTTCCTCTTTCCCCATCACCCTTTGTTTTATCTGATTCCATCTCTCTCTGTGCACCCTCTTTATTTCATATTGGCTTTCGTACTCCATCTTTAATTTTTAAAATTTCCCTTGTCTCTGTCCCCTCTCCTCCTCCACTTCCTCTCTCTGCCTTTCCCTTTCTCTTCTCTCCATATGTGTGGCTCCGGATCTGTCCCTCTGTCTCTCTCCCTCCCTCCTCCTGGCCTCTGATCTCTCAGCCTGTCTTTCTTGATCTCTCTGGCGATCTCATCCTCTTTGTTGCTCTCTGCCCCTCACCACCCTCCTTCTTCATTGACTCATGCTCAGGGCCTCTCACGGACATGACACAGGCCTATGAGAACTCCTGCTGACACTTTCTCCTGTGGCCCCCCACACACGACCTTCCCTTTGGCTCATGGGAAAACTTGGTACTGCTGTAGCCATAGATGCAGCCTGGAGTTGAGGGGCCTCCAGGATGTGGTTAAATTTTTCCTGCTGCCCCTTTGCAGCTGTGCCCTTCTCTCTTGACCAGCAGGAAGTAGAAATGACTGGCTCCAACCCTCCTGAAGTTGGCAGGAGCTGTTGTTTACTGGGCCTGTGTTACAGTGTGTGCTGGGAGGGAGGGTTGGGCCGGGCTGTACCTGAGTTGAGTACCATGGAGTGAATGGGTTCACTAGTCTGTGTCCTAAGGGGAAAATTAGAAACTTCTCAAGTGATTTCAAGACAAGAAGCAACTAGGAGGGAGAACTCACACTCCTGGGAACATCAGAACCACCCAGTGTCTTCTACAGAACCAGGACAAATCTCAGAAATCCATAGACTGACTCCAAATCAGGATTGGCAAAGTCTCAGCTCGGGAGACTGAGAAACAATGAGCTAGGGTTTGATTAGAAGGATTTGTCCAGGCCGAGAGATTGGTTGGGCTGTGCAAGGAAGCGTCCCAGGAGCTGTGCTTACTAGAGAACCACCAAGGTGCTTTCTAGATGGAGAATTAGCTCTGGTGTTTCCTGGTCCTTTACTCAGCCGGTCTGAGGGGAATGAGATTAAGAGGCCCCCTGAAATCCAGGGGTCTGCAGTGAAGGCCTAGGGTCGACTGACTACCTCTTACTCCAGGCTTGGGCAGAAGGGAATAATAGCCTGAACTGTATGTGGCAATGTGTTCCCTGCTAAAGCCTCAGAGGAAGAAGAGGGGTGGTCTCCTCACCCCTCTTATGTCCTCTGCTTCTTTCCGAGCCCAGCCTTGGGGCTTCAGCCAATGATCATCACTGCTATCCTGACGGCATTTCCTCCTCACTCTTGTCCAGTTCCCAGCACGGCCTCCCCTCCTGTCTCCAGCGCCTCCAATGACCCAGTGGGATCCTACTCCATTAATGGGATCCTGGGGATTCCTCGCTCCAATGGTGAGAAGAGGAAACGTGATGAAGGTAGGGAGGAGGGAAGAGATCTGGCTTCCCCTTTGCATGCTTTGTCCTCAGACTCAGAGCTCCGGTTTCGGCCTGGCCTTGCAGCTGCTCTGTCATGAGATCAGTTTTAGTAGCAAACCCCGGTCCCCCCACTGCCCTGCTGGCTCCTGGAGAGAGGGAGGAAGGCTGCTGGTGGGGCCATCAGCCTCACCATCTGCTCAGTCCCCTGTTGCCTCACCTTCCCTGGAACTTGCCCCGTCTTTCTCTGTGGGATGCCAGGAGGAAAAGTGTGGACTGTTTACCTGGGGAAGGTTTTTGGGCTGGGGACAGCTGGTCTCTGACCTCAGGATAAAAGGTCAACCTACCTTGTCCTCACCTGATCCCAACCCATCAGGAGATGGGAAAGTGACATCACGTGCAGCTGGCCCTGGCGTCCTCTCTCCGTAACACACAGACACTGCCCCCATTCAAAGCCTACAGGGACTGGGACAAAGCCCAGAGAGAGTGGGCTTCTCTCTCTTCTTCTTCATGAGTGGAGCTGCCCCAGAAGCTCCCTCTGGCCCTCTCCCTACTCCCTAGAACACCTCAGTTTGTAGTCAGGCTGTCAGGCCAGGAGTTGAAGGGAATGGGACATGAAGAGAATGAGGAGCGAAGAAACAAAATAAGGGGGGAGAGTGGTAGAAATCAGCTTGGGACAAGGTGACATTAGGGGTCCCTTGGTGGCCCTCTGGTTCTCTTCTGATGCATGAGGCCAGAGCTGGCACACTCAGAACAACAGATACCCGTGTCTCAGGCCTGCTTCCTACGTCAATTCTCTCATGGTCCCAGAAGTGGTAGCCTCTTGCCTTTGGAGGGTGCAGGATTTTAAAGGTATTGTCCATGAAACAGAATCCTCAAACAATGAGCATGAGGCGTGCCCAGGTCAGTCCATATTTATGCCCATTGTCACTGCAGCTTGGCCAGTCAGCATCTCCTTTTTTTCTCAAAAGTGTCCTGTTTGGACAATAAATTACACGGTCATCCCAAGTATAGACAAACCCTCAGTAAGGGAGGCTTAGTGGAGTAAGAACAGAGAAAAGAGACAAGGCTGAGATTCCCCAGGCCCAGGCAGGGGGAGGAGAGCATGATAGTCCCGACCTGCAGCGGAAGGGACAGTGGCGGAGAGGCCTGGGCCTGGTGAGACGGTGATGACCTGGTGCTGGCCTCCTTCCAGAAGCCCTAATGGCCTCGTTTCACAGGGAAACAGCTTGTCTGGCTCAATTTCTCCTTCTTCCAAAATATCCAAACCCATTTGGCTGCCACGGCCTTTGCCACTCACTAAATTTCATTGTGGTTGTTTTGGCGGCGGCCCCTGATGGGCAGGGGGAGGCTGCAGGAAAGGCCCTAAGTCCCAGTTCTCCCTGGGGCTTCACATGCTCAGGCCTCAGCCAAGCTCCCTGGCACCCTGAGTGCCTTGGTAAAATCTGCCTAAAACCCGAAAGCTTTCTCATTTAACCAGCAGCACTTGTGTTGTTTAGTGCGTGATCTGTCCAGGGAGCTGAGGTCTCCCCTGTCGGTCTGAGGTTGTGGCCGAGCATGCCCTCTGATGCCTGGGGTCCTGTGGGGCATGGAGGGGGCTAGGGGCCAAGGAGGCACTGGCATGAGGCTGCAGCTGCCCAGGGCTGGGCCCAGCTGGCCCAGAACACAGTGCTCTCCTCTCTGAGTAGCTGATCGCATTCATTGTTTCAAGTCAATTCAGTTCAGTGAACCTTCCTGCATAGCAGTTACAAGAAAGGCTTGGTGCCCCGAGATTGCAAAGCAGAACAAGATAAGATTCTTGTCCTTAAGGAGCTTACACTCTAGTGGGGCGTGCAGAGCACATGAGCCCTAAGAGCAGAAAGGCCCCTCAGACAGGGCACTGTGTTGGAGTCTGGGTTGCAGGCCACTGAGTGGGAGGGAACACACCCAGGAAAGGCTGCTCTTTGAGGAGGGGCCTCAGGGATGAATGAGGAGAATGTTCAAAGACAATAGTAGCCTGAAATTCTATCTGATAGCCTGAGACTTGTGACCAGAGGGACCTTTGGCCAGCAGCTGCAGGGCAGCTTTGGCAGGAAAGTGGTGGCAGGTGAGGGTCACAGGATAGAGGCCAGGAGCAGATCATATAGGAGTCTGGACATTTTTCTGCGAAGGCAGGAGCAGCCACTGAAGTTGTCTGAGCAAGAAGGGCAGAGCAGGGCTGGATTGGGGAAACTCATCCTCCAGCATGACAGTGATGGCCACATCGCAAGAAGCAGATGAAGTCTTCAAAATGAGGGATAACAGGGGCCTCTCAGTGTCCTCTGAAACATTTATCTGCATGGCTAGCCAGGTGGCAGGAACAACTGGGGGGTTCTCTTGCAATGTTCCCCTCTCCTCTTAGCCAGCCCAGGCCCTTCTCTGCTGGAGTCCAGGCCTATGAGGGAGACCAGTTATCCCCAGACCCCTCCCCAGTATGATCCATGGGACCCAGGTGGGAGGAGAGAGGAGTGAGCAAAGGTGGATCTGTAGCTGCCCCTCTTTCCCCGCCCCCACTCTGGATGCTGCTGAGCAGCCAGGCCCAGTTTGCATTAGGGAGCATCTCAGATGATTAAGAATAGGGGAGATAATTATGTGTCAAGATGATGTAGCCCAACTCTGCAGTCAGGCCAAGGTAGCAAAGCAACTGGCAGGCCAGTCACAGAAGGCAGCACGGTCTTACAGACACCCAGGTGTGTCCTTCAGCTATTGGGTCAGAACTGCAGGCAAAAGAGAAAACTGACTTGGGGGGCTGAGGGGTGTTGGGATGGGACCAAGGGTGCATGTCAGGACTAGACCATAAGGGGATAGAGGGGCATGCCTCCCTCCAGGAGGACCCTTGATGCCCCTGCCAGGTGGCCCTTATTTGCCCCCGACCCCTGTGGCATCTTCCTAGAAGCGTCACACCCGAGGGCAAGTGGGGAGCCTTTCTGTCCTCCAAGAAGCTGCTCCTGCTCCTTCCTCTGGGTACAGTGTGGCCTATTCTTTAGCTCTAACAATGTCACGGTGGTGGGCATTAGTGAGGACAATCACTGCAGTGTGTGCTGGCATTATTGGAGACAATCTCAGCAGTAGTTATTGGTGTTCACAGTGATAATACCCAGAACATTATTGGCATTGGCACTCAGAATATGGAGAGCATTATTAGTATCTGCAGCAATCATATCTGTGGGGATATTAGTAAAGGGCCGGTCAGCTGTGACTCTGGGGAAAAACTGGCAGTGACTGTGAGTCTGTTTAAGATTCTTTCCCATGCCATGGCCTCTGGGAGCATGGAAAAAACCCAGACTTCTGTCTGAGAAAAGTGCTGGTCAAGAAAGAAGCTTTGACCCTCCTCCCAAGACTCCAGGAGCTCCCAGAATGAGACTGATAGACAGGCAAGATAGATGAAGAAGTTATGTGATGAAGCACCCCAAAGACAGGCTCCCCATTGTCTGAGAAGGTAGAACCTCCATTTAGTAGCCTGCTAAAATCTTTACTTCTTCTAAGCTGCAATTGAGGGGGGCATATTAAGTCTGAATTCCCTGGCCTCTTTAAGGGGACACTAATTCCCTAAATGTTGTGTGCCCTGGCTCATGGATGGAGGAGAGCGACATTGGTATTGCCCTATCTGTAATTAGGCTGAAAGCCAGAAGTTCTTTGCCTTCACCCAGTTGCTTCCAGGCCCGAAGCATCACTGTCCAGCAGAGGTATTGCTGAAGCACAGAAGGGTTACATAACATCCGCAGATCCAAATGAAGTCATATGGTGAGCGTGGTGATCTGTGTGAGGGAGGTGTGTTGGTATCATCCTTTGAGGTGTGGGATTGCAGGGGGCCATGATTTTGCATTCCATTAATTAGGTACACAATGAATTGTGCAGTCGAGTGATGCCAAGCCAGTGAAGTTGTACGTTTGCAGGTTGCACGGCTGCGAATGACCAAGTCCTATCACTGCCTTTAATAGCTCCCTTCTGCTTTAGATGAAGCTGTAACTGGAAGAAGCAGTTTATTTCCTTAATTTCCTTCCTAGAAGTCCCCAAGAGTGTTGCTCAGGTTGGACTTGGAGCAAATGAGGGGATTAAGCTGTGAAAATGAGCAGCACCTGCCCTTGTCTGGGAGCCTGGCTTGAGGCAAGGGAAGACTGCAGAGACTCCACCGGGAAGGAGGGTGTGGGGTCGGGGCTGGCAATGGATGGGCAGTGTGGCTCCAAGGGGGACGAGTGTGGGCTCTGGACTCCTAGTGCCACTCTTTAGCCCAGCAAGTCACTTAACCCTCAGCAGTTCAGTTTTCTCCTCTGTAAGATGGAATTGCTTTCAGCTCTTACTTCTCGGAACCTGAAAAGATGATTGTGAGACCATGGGCATACAGTGTTAGACCTCTGCCATCTTGTAAGATGGGTTGTTGTGAATCTGGGAAAGAAAGCCTAATTCACAGGTTTATGTTTCAAGGGGAAATGAAGTTGTGACAGAAAGGCATTTATTTGGGCACAGGCCCCCTTACTTTGGTGCAGCTCCATTTAACTAAGGCAACCTTTAGCCAATGCCAAGAAAAGCATAAGCTGGATGGGACCAGCTCAGTGGAGGAAAGATGTTGGCTTTACACATGTGATTGGAGGAACTTTTGTCCATTTCTACCTATTCATTTGCTCTGTGGTTACCTTCTGGGCCTCATGTCATCTTTCATGCCACACAGGCATTTTAGATGTATTTAAGTAAATATAAGAGCCCCTTCTTTTTCTAACTTGGAGGCATCTCTCTCTCTACCTGTGTACATTTCTGCTTCCACGTGCAAGTTTATTTGTTTACCTTGGAAAATGTGTATTTCTTTTATGGACCCACATGTAATTTTTTCTGTGGTCTATGCAAGTGTGACTATGTGTGTGTTCCACCACTGAGATGTGTCTGAGTGTAAGGGGTATGGAATGTCATGTGTTGAGAAGGCATGCAGTTTCCTAGGTGCTGTACGTGCTTAGAGAGAGTGGGAGGTGTGACTGTCCACCAGCACCAGTGAGCTGGAGTTGTCCACAGTCAGTCCTGGTGTCCACACTCAGGACTGCCTATAGAGTTTGGCCCAAAGGGCTCCACAGACATCACTCTACATTTTGTTGGCAAATGAGTGGGCAGTCCTGAGGCAGCTTCCCCGGTGGCCTAGGGCCCAAGGCTAGGGAGGCTGAGGCAGGAACCCTGATGCCCTCAGGCCATGTGAGAATTATAGCTCAGAACCCTGTAGCCCTTTGAAGAGGAGCCTGGTCTCCCAATCTTGGGGTCTTGTCCCCAATCTTCTACCTGCCTACCTTTCAGGATCTCTCAGTGTTTGTCTGTCTCTCATTTGCTCTAGTCGAGGTATACACTGATCCTGCCCACATTAGAGGAGGTGGAGGTTTGCATCTGGTCTGGACTTTAAGAGGTATGAGGGCCAGAGGGGACATGGTGTGGGGGTCAAGGGAAACAGCCTGGGGGTGGCGGCAGAGAACATTCAGAGAGTGGGTTCCTAAGAACCAGAGAGTGAGAACGGAGTAGGTGGCTCAGGCTTCCACAGGGAAATGAAGAGGCTAATAGAGTCTCAGAGCCTGGATCACTTCCGCCATGGGCCGCTGATGGGACTTGAGGGCTGAGGCCGTGGGGGCCTGGAGGGTCAGGTACTCAGTGGATGGGGGGCACTCTTTCCAGCCCTTGGAAAAACAAAGAGCAGATCAGGTAGTAAAACAAAAGCAAAGGAGACCTGGAAGCACCTGACAGCCCTAATTCATCACGGCCCAAGTTTTTTCCTGTGTTCCCATTATATTTGTTTGTAAAAGTGGAAATCAATTTTGAAGGTAATTTTCTGGAAAGAATGGAAGGGAGGTGGGAGGGCCGGATAAGGCAGAGATGGTAAAAGGAAAAATTTAGGCCAGGCACAGCCCAGGGGCAGCTCTTGGCAAGGTGAAAGAAAATTGCATATTCAATCTCCATCCATGAATCTCCCTCACTGCTGCCCGCCTCCTGCTTGAAAACAATGAAGGCTTTTTCCCAACGCTGGGCAGGGCCTCAGTATCAGCCTCACTTTAACTTCAGGGTCATTAATTCCCTGATTATTGAAGGAGAAGAGAGGGTTGCAGCATCGTCAATTCCAAAGGCACCCCCCACGGGATCAGGCACTGGCTGAGGTGGGGCAGGCTGGGCAAGGTGAGGTGTTGTTTGAGAAGGGAGTGGGGAGAGAGGAAATGGGGAGCCACTGGACTAGGGGTGAAGGAAGCCAGGAGGAGGGTGGAAGAAGGCAGTCATTACTGCATACCTCTGTTGTGTTGTTATTGCAAATTAAAAGTAGCATGTTCCACTCCACAGCTATCTTTGAGGAGGGAGGGGCACTGAGGGAGGTGGGGGATCTTATCATTGCTTCTTCAGCAGACCAGCGGTGGTGTCACCGTGTGAGGTGACATTTGAATTTACAATTCCGCTGAGAAAAGCCATTAATTCACAAATTAACATTTCTCCCTCTCCCTCTCTCTTTAACACTCTCTCCCTCTCTCACATGGATGTGCAAGCAATTGAAAAGACAAAGGAAATAGCCTTAAGGAAGAGACTTTACTGCTAGTCTGTCTGTGCTGAGATTGCTCCCCCTGCTTCCAGATAGATAAACCAATTACCTGAGCAGCTCTGCTCCTGGCTGCCCGAGATCGCCTCCTTTTGTAGGCTGCTTCCTTGGCCGGATTACACTTGGTATAGCTCATTAATGCAAACCAGGCATGCCCTGATCACCACACTCCCTTCCTGGCTCTCCTTCTGGAGGGGTAGCGGGAGGAGTGCTGGGTCAGTAAAGGTGGACGGGAGGAAAAGCAGAGACTACCACACCCAGTTGCCTAGGTCCTAGGTGCTCAGACAGACACAGCCTGCTGTCTTGGAGGAGGCTGGGGCGGCATCAGTAGGAAAAGTCTACAGGTGAGCACTCCCTGGAAGGCCTGTTCCAAACCTGGTGGGGGCTGAGCATGACAGGTGTTCGGAGGCAGAGGCCCGAGCTGGAACCTGACTCTCTCAGTGGCCTTTTGGTCCAGCTGCAGGGGCTGGCAGAACCTGAGAGGAATCTGAGCTCTGCCTGTGTGGGAAGGGCTTTGGGAAGTTTTGCTGAGTGTGCACTATTTTAGTGGGACAGGATTCAGCCTGAAGAAACTAGGAGAGATGCTAAGGAGGACCCAGAAGACATTATGAGGTTGTACCATATTGGGTAAACAAGATGAAGCTGCATGGATTCCTTAGTCTAAACCTTGGCACAGCTGTCTGTTTACCACCTAATCCTTAAGCACGCAGGCACGCACACACATCAGCCATCCAATTCCCTTCTTAGAGTGTGGGCCTGGGGCCCTCAGTGTGCTCTCAGAGTTCAGAAGTAAGCTTACGTCTGGGAAGGGAGTTGCAGGGCCTCTTCCTGCTCTTCCTCTCTCCTAGGCTCTTGCTCGGCACTGTAAGGAGACATTATGTTGGGAAGCCAAGCAGAGCCTGTGTTTCTCTAAGGAGAGGTGCTCCGTGGATTTTTCATACACTGTACTATCTAGCATGTGTCACGGTCTCTGCCCCCCAGGAGACAGGTCCTGTGAAAGTCCAGAAACCAAATCTACACGCATATGAAGGGAACTATTCGTCTAGACAAGTGCCTGGGTTAATTGCATTTACAAAGCTCAACCTGTGTTCAGTTTCCAACTTATATTGCAAACCTGGCTAATATCTGCTCTAGTATAAAAAAGAGCTTGGGTTCAAAGGTCAGCATTCAGTTAGACACTAAAAAAAACCAAACTTATGAACACACATTCATTGCTGTGATTATATCTTCCCAGTAGCCAGGGAAATTAGATTGCTCGTACCTGAGGGAGGAATTTTTCTATCTTAGTTGGATCACATATTTTAACCAAACTCTCTGGATAATGCTAGCCATGAACCTGTTGGACACTGACTATGTCATTATCCAGAGGTAGGTACAGGTTATGTCGAAATGTTATCAAGACCCTCGCCTTAGGCCCTGTGTATGCCTTAAGGAAGCATATTTTTGTATTTTTCTGTGGAAAGTACTGGGGGTTAGCCCTGGCTCTGAGAAGCCAAATTTGAATTCATGGGTATATGAATTTGTACATGAATCCCTGCATTTATACCAGACATGGCAGCCAAACCACTAACCACCTTCATTTCTCAATTAGTCCCTGCTGTTGTGGATAAGGAGTTACATTGGGTTGTTTAGGGAAGTATTTTGGAGTTTAGCACAAAAGAGTATTTTTTTTTTTCATAAAGTGTCAGAAAGTCAGAATAGATAGGTTGGCCCCACCCTACAGGAGAGAATTATGGACTTGTTGTGGGGGGCTATGTGTGCCCCTCCACCCCTGGATCAGGGGTGGGTGTAGTAGAGACATATGACTTCCTCGACTAGGCTTCAGGGACCTTCCCACATCCACACTTGCACCCTGGTGGATAAGCACCCATCTTGTCAGAATATGCTTCAACTCCTCGCCTTCCACTTGGCAACTGCCTCCCTGCCCTACAGGTAGGCATCATTCTCCTTCCCACACCCAGCAAGGGCACCGAGCAAGAAATCCGCTGCCTCAGCTCTGCCCTTCTCCCCCAAGCGCAGGCAGGCTCTAGATGTGGGAGTGAGGAACAGGCACAGATGCTGCCCCAGGCCCTGATGCTTGTGGGCTGGCTCCTGGGGCGCCTCCTCCTCTGTAGACCAGGGGCAGCTGAGAAAGGCAGGCAGCTGGCCTGGGTGACCCCTCTGAAAAAGGATGTGGAGAGAATGTAGGCTGGAGAGACCCCAGACCTCTGCCTGCCGGAGGAATAGAGCCTGGCAGCCTCAGCTGTGGCTGTCTGCCCTGGAACCCCAGGAAGGGCCCCTCTCTGCCCTGCCTTCCTCGGGACCATGGTGAGCCTAGGGCTCTCTGGGACCCTCCCCATTATGCCCCATGGAGGTAGAAAGGTAAAGAGGGTCGGGGAGGGTTGGGCCTGATGCAAGGGCTGGGAGACGATCACGAGCTGGATTGCAGCAGAGCCAGTAATTCAAACCATCCTGACCCTTCGGTGAACCTGAACCTGCTGACCTTGACAGCACTAGACAAGAGAGGCCTCACAAACCTCAACCTGCTTGGAGGCTTTGCCTTCTCTCCCTCCCTTTCTTGGAGCCCTGTGGCCCAGCCTCCAGGTGGCTCCTAGTATGGCCACCCCCATGAAATGTCAGCATCTCCTCCCTCCCCAGGCACTGCCTGGGCGCTTCAAAGCACCCTTTGTGCTCATTTCCACTGGAGACCAGTGTGGGCATCTCCTGGGACCCTTCCCGGGCTGGGACTGAAGCTTTCTCCTGGAAGCAGAGTTTCTGCCCTTTTCCCTTCTCCTTCTGCCCCAGGCTTCATCTTTTCCAAGATAAACTGACTGTAGTGTGTGTGTGTGGTTTGGGTACACACAGGGGCAGAGATATAATGTGATTGAGACAGCGGACAAGGGGAGGAAAGAAAAGCCTGAGGAAAGCAGCCCCAGGAACCTGCATTAAAGTAAATGCAGTTTATGAAGTTTATGCTTCCTCCTGGGGAGAGCTGGATTCCATCCAACAGCCTCTCAGAGCCTGCCAGACAGCTCCTGAAGCAGAAAGTGCAAGCAGGAGAGTGAGCAAGCCAGTAACAGAGGGAGAGGTGCACATACACTCACATGTGCACGTGCACCTGCTCACACAGATCAGCCTGGGCAGCTTGGGATAGAGGGATGCAGACAGCAAGTTTGGAAAAAGTAGCTCTGGGTGCTGCCCCTCCTATGGCCCCCCACCCCCACCAACTCCATCTCCTTAGGCAGGGTGGCCAGCCAGGCACCTGGGCAGTATGGGCACCTGGGTGGGCTAGGGGTGTGGCAAGCTGAGGGCAGTGTGGACCCCCTTCCCCGACACCTGGGGCAGTCGGTTTGTGGAAACTGCTCTATGTGAGGGACACAGTGTATGGCTGGTCTTGGGGCAGCGAATGTGAGGTCTGGGCAGTAAAAGTAACCAGAATGTGGTACTGTTGGGTCCCCAGGAACTTGCCTTTCCTTCTGATGCAGGGGTCCATTTTTCTCTGGCACCTTGGTCTACTTAGACCAAGTGAGTACTTTACAGCTCCTGAAGGTAGCTATTGAAGTCTTCTAAATAGCAATAGAAACAATTAGAGAGCATATTTTCCCCTGGTAATTCAAATTACCAGCCAAATAAGGAAATGAGAGGTTAACAAAGTTGGAGTATGTGAGCTCTCGAGGGACTTATGAGCAAGCTGGAGTGTCTGCCCTTCTTGGCTTTTCTTGAGGTGCACATGGGCTCATGTGTGGGTGCACAATACTATGTCAGTGGGCCAGGAGCTTTGACTTTAAAGGAAAGGGGATATGGAGGAGAAGACGCGTGAGAAGGAAATACACAGCAGAGGCCTTCGCTCTGGCCTGTGGGCTTGGCAGCATCACGCTGACTGCCCCTGTGTCTTCTGCAACAGACCTCAGCTGGGGACAGACAGTAAGAAGTCTCTGTCCTCCCTCTTTCTGGGAACTTCATGTCTCTGTTTGGGTTATGCCAGGAGCTGGGACGGAGGAGGATGACAGAGTAGAGTTATCCAAAGGCAGGAAATGGGGAAGTAGAGGGTAGGAGGGCAGGCGAAGGATGGTTGGAAATTGCTGATGTTGGAGGATACTCCGTGAAGGCCAGAGACATGGGGCACAGGGGGCAGAAGCTGGCCGAGGTTGGCTTTGGCCCTTTCCCCTCCCGCTCTCCTTTCCCCTCCCGCCCCTCGTCCCTCCACACATCTTTATTGGTTCTGGTAATAGCGTTGATTTGCATGTCAGGCAAGGCCTTGCTACACACACAAAAAGAAAACCCCAGCCGTGGCGGTGTGGCAGTGTCAGCTCTCGCTGTTGTTCGACAGTGTAAAATTAAATTAATAAAGCCCCCAACACAGGAAAACATAACAGGAAATTAATGGCCTTTACTGTCGCTCTGATGCAGTCATTTGCAACCCTGCTTTCCGCACCAAAGACTTCATAAATGCAAGCAGTTTCTCTAAACAAGCATACTTAGGGCGGCCTGGTATGTAATTTTTCGCCTTGCTTGGGTCCTTTGAGCTAACAAAGCCCCCTTCTCTACTGGCTCCAGAGATTTCTAACTGGTTCTGGCCCTGGCTGGAGCCCAGTAGGGGCCTCACCAGGCAGAGGGCCTTACCTGCTCCCTGAGAGCCTACAGAGGACTGAAGGAGGGCTGGGTCCCAACAGCTAGGTTCTCAGTGGGCCCTCCTATCCCCCAGCCTTCCTGGCAGGCCAGCAGGCTGCACAGCAGAGCTCCCGGAGTGAGACTTTATCCCCCAGGGAACTCCCCCCAGTCCACCCAAGGCTCACCCCTTCCGTTCCTCCCATGGATCTGTCTTCTCTCTCCCAATAGCTATGTGCTCCCTTCCCAATGCCTCTAGCTTTGCCTCCCTCCTTCCATTCAAACCCACTCTCCCTCCTTCCACCTCTTCACTCATGGGCCACACACATCCAGGCTGGCTGAGCCTTGGCATACCCTTCTTTTCTATGGTAACTGGGGGTCCTTTCTGGGTGGGGCATACAAAACAGGGAAGCAACTGTACTGGTGTTCTAGGTCTCTTCCATGTCTGTCTACAGGTTGGTTAGGAAACAAAAGGTCCTCGAAGGATCATTCAGCCATCCTCTTTCTTCAGGCAGTTTTCAGAGAGCTAAGGTTCTGTAACTGCTTCAGAGTGTGAATAGGTGGAATAGTAAAGAAACTTACGCTTTCCTCTCCAGGCATCTTTGGATCAGTGTGTGCTCACTGTGTTGAGATATATGAGAGGATCAGAAAACCAGGACATGGCTCATAGGAGTTTAAAATCTATTGTGGAAAGCCAGGCTGTCACCCCTCAGACAACGGGCTGTTCCTGAAACAGTGAACCACATGACTGTGTGTTCAGTAGGGAGGGGGCTAGAAGAGCAAGTGGGAAACAGGGCTTGAGCCCAGGAGCAGCTAAGACTTAGGGAGGCTTTCTCCACAGAGAGGGCAGCCAGTAGCTGGGCTCAGAGCGGTGACAAGGCAGAGTCACATATTCTTAAAGGTCATCTAGTCCTATCTGAGACTTGCCATAGAACTCTCCCCTCCAGCAATGAGGGGAAAGGCCTGCCAGGCTACAGCCCCTGCCTGGACACAGGTCACAGATGGACAGTTGCCCTTGTTTGCAGCGCTGCCTTCATACTGAGCCAGTGTAGGGAACAGCACAGGACTTAGGGTCCAGATCTAGATATGGGCTCCATCTCCACTCCTTACTTGCTTTGGAACCTTTGGCTAATTATATAACGTCTCTGAATCTCAATTTCTTCATCTTTAAGATAGAGAAGGAGTGGTGGGTGGTGGTAAGGATCTCATTTGACAACCTCACTTCTCTCCCTCCGCACCTTCCTACCTTCCTCCCATTCATTCCACTGATTTACTGAGCATTTGGCAAACACTGCTGGGCTGGATGCTGGGTAGACTTCAGATTTTCACATGATGTCTCTGCTCTTGAAAGAATTTCGTCACCATCGTGGTCACCCATCTCTGAACTCATTCTTGAAGGTTAAAGGGAACACTGAACTCCACAGACATTCTAGCCAATGCCAAACACAGTAGAACCATTGCCATTCTCCCATCTGGAGACTCTACATCCATAATGTAGCCTAAGATTACATTCGATTTTTTAGCAGCCGTGTCAGACTCAAGCTCATATTGAGTTCGTGGTCAACTAAAACCTCGAGATCTTTTTCACATCAATTGCTATCAAGCCAGGTCTACCCCATGCTGCACTTGTGTAATTGATTTTTTTAAACCCAAACATAGGGCATTCCATTTATCCCTGTTGAATTTCATCTTGTTGGTTTGGGTTCTTAATTCCACCTGATTAAGGTCATGGAGATGTCTTCTATATCATCAGCCAAGCAGTTTTTTAAAAAAAGAGTTATTTTCCTTTAAAATACAGGAAAGCCACATGACCCTCCAGTGGAGACCTCTCTCCTAGTTGCCATAAGTGAATGCTTTAGGTACTGATGAGCCCAAGAGCCATCAACCATTTTGCTTTTCTTCATCTTGCCCTTATAGCCAGGAAGGCCATTCTTTGCCAAATATTAACATTCACAAAATCCACCAAATTTCCTAAATAAATCAATATTTTAAAAATCCAGTTTAAGTTGATGAGTAAATTGAGTGCCTGCTGTATACAGAGCATGGCAGGACTGATTCATAAAGGCAAATAGGACACAATCCTTGACCTCAAGAAGCTTATAATCTCATAGGGAGATAAATATACACATCATTATACATGCAGAATGTGATGAATGCCATGATCAAGGCATGAAGTGCAATGACAAATTAAAAAAAGAAAGGCGCAGTTGCTACCAGGGCAATGGGGGATGTCTTTGTGGGGGTGTATTCGATCTAAGCATTGATACCAAGTTAATGTGCCACGACTTATTCCTAGTGAGTATGTGCAAGCTCTGGAGTATCACTATGTTCTTTTTCAGTGCCCACAAATTAACTATATAATAATTTCTTCTAAAAGATTTACAAAGCCTGGTACTAAATTTATTGGAGAGTTATTTGCATAAGTGTACCTTTTCCCCATTTCTGCAAGGCAGGATGGCACTGGGCTTCCTTACCCTTTCCTGACTTGCCTTTTCTTTGTAATCTCAAGGATTATCAACTGCAATTTTAGGGTCCCATGTGGATTTGGGGATTTGGGAAAGTTAACAATTGAGATAGCTAAGGGTTACCTGCCCAGCCCCTCCCTGACCAGGAAATCATGCCCTCCTGCTGGTCCCATTTTGAAGATTCTTTCCTTTGGTGAAGACAAAGGCAAGCTGGGGGTTGAGAAGCTGAGCTGTCTTCTCTCTCATCCCTCTTGGAGTTACATCCTCTTCCCAAGGACTGAGCTTAAACCTGCCTTCCTTTTTGTTCTTTCTCCAAACATAGCAACCAAGGCCCTTTTTTGTTGTCTCAGCTTGTTCCAAGCTTTTGTCTTCCTGACAGGCTCATGCTACTCTCATATCCATCCTTGGTCATGGTCCCCTCCTTCCGTCTGTTGTGTGTCCTTTATAAGAAGGAAAAAAAAATAACTTTTGTCTAATCAAAAGTGCAACATTGTGAAATATCCGGAAGAGACAGTAAATTTTTAAAAAATCGCCCATAATATTATCAAGAGATAGCCACTGTTGAAATCTGGTCTATTTTCCCAGGCTTTTTCTTTTTGTGCATCTATAATTTTATATATAATTTTCTATCAAAATTGGAGCGATACCATATATACAGCCTTGTGTCTTGCTATTTTCACTTAACATTATATAGGACCATTTTCACATATCATTAAATATTCTTTGAAAACATGATTTTTTAATGGCTGCATAATCTTCCACCGTTCGGTGTACATGTCCTTTTAAAATCTAGGCTCATCATATTTTAAAGCTTATCTGTGTGCAACAACAGTGATTTTCCTCAAAGTCCTTCTCTTTCCACCCCTCCCCCACTCTCGTTACTTTGTCAAGCTGATTATTTAAGCTTATAGAGGCAGAATTTCATTTTTGGAGCATGCCGTACTCACAGAATTATATTCTTATAATCTCTTGCCGTGGGGATCCCATGCTGATTCTTTCCCTCTGCTCTGTCACCTCTAGACATGGTTGCTTTCTCCCCACATCCCCATTTCCCTTTTATCAGCTTTTCTTTCCTGGTGAGAATTCAGTGGGCTGCAACAGAGGAAAGGGCTCTGGGCTAGGAACCTCAGTTCTCCTTCTACGATAACTAGCTTGTGACACAGGAAAATTACCTAACCTGAGCCTGTTTTTTGGTTTTGGATTATTTTAACATTTTAAATCTCTGAGAGAGAATCAAATTAAATTCTCTTCATATTATACTTTCCAGCTGTAAAATGTGAATGACACTGAATCTAGAGTAGCAGTTCCTTTGTTGCTGCTTTTTCTTTTTCTTTTTTCTTTCTTTCTTTTTTTTTTTTTTTTGGACAGAGTCTCACTATGTAACCCTTGGTAGATTGCTGTGGTGGCAAAACTCACATCAACCTCAATCTCTTGGGCTTAAGCGATTCTCTTGCCTCAGCCTCCCAAGTAGCTGGGACTACAGGCACCTGCCACAATGCCAGGCTATATTTTGTTGCAGTTGTCATTGTCGTTTAGCAGGCTCAGGCTGGGTTTGAACCCACCAGCCTTGGTGTAGGTGGCCGGCGTGGTAACCACTGTGCATGGGCACCGAGCCAGTTTCCTCTTTTTCCTCCTCAAAGGAAAGGGTTGAACAAGGCCAAGTAAGAATTGATCAGTCTTTGCTCTTGGAATTTTATTTTTTTATTTTATCTTATGTTTTTCTTTTTTGAAACAGAGTCTCACTTTGTCACCCTCAGTAGAGTGCTGTGGCATCACAGCTCATTAGCAACCTCAAACTCTTGGGCTGAAGTGATTCTCTTTGCCTCAGCCTCCCAAGTAGCTGGGACGACAGGTACCTGCCATGATGCGCAGCTATTTTTAGAGATGGGGGGTCTCACTCTTGCTGAGGCTAGTCTCGAACCTGTGAGCTCAGGCAATCCACCAGCCTCAGCCTCCCAGAGTGCTAGGACTACAGGCATGCTTTGGGAATGTTAGTCAACAAATCAGTCAACATTTGTGATCTCCTACTATGGGTCAGGCCCTAAGCTTAGGTTACAAAGATGAAAACTATGGAGTCCCTGCCTTCAATATTTACAGTTCAGAGGAGAAAAAAAACATTAAAAAATAACTATGGAGGTGGTGCCTGTGGCTCAGTGAGTAGGGTGCTAGCCACATATACCAAGGGTGGCAGGTTCAAACCCAGCCCCAGCCAAACTGCAACAAAACAAAAAGGCCGGGTGTTGTGGTGGGTGCCTGTGGTCCCAGGTACTTGGGAGGTTGAAGCAAGAGAATTGCCTAAGCCCAAGAGCTGGAGGTTGTTGTGAGCTGTGACGCCACGGCACTCTACCAAGGGTGACATAGTGAGACTCTGTCTCAAAAAAAAAAAAAAAGAAGAAGAAGAAAAATAACTATGATACCACAGATTCTAAATTTGGCTCTGCTATTTAATGGCTGTCGTAAGTCATTTACCGCAAGTTGCCTAAGCTCTCCAGCCCTCAGTTTCCCAGGCTGTGAACTGAGCTGCCAGAGACATATTACCTGGATTTGATTCTGGCTCCTTTCATCATTTGCAAGGTGTGTAAGCTTAGGAAAGCCCCATAATCTCTGCATTTCCATTTTCTCATCTACAAAATGGGGATAATAATGGAAGTTCTTGCTTAAATTCTTGTGAAAATTAAATAAGTTAATAGATGTAAGTTTGTTAAATGAGCGCCTGATATATTAAACACTTAATGCATGTTAGTTGCTGTTATTGTAAGGATTAAATCAGTGCTTGTATATTAAGCATAGTGTATGGTACCATAATAGGAACTGGATCCATTTTAGTTATTAATAGTATTATTTCTATAATAGAGGTTTGGACAGATGGCCATTGGAACACAGAGAAAGAAAAAATTAATATTGCTGAGGGATGAGCTAACAGCCCCCTTGTGTATATCTGAATAAGCTCAATCTAAAAAATCTCATGGGACTTGTGTAAGGTCTTATAGAACTGAGTGACACAACTAGGATTTCGACCCAGGAGATGTTACTTGTAGTCCAGCAATTTGTTAGTGTCACTAACCCAGTTAGAGCCACCAGCATAGCAAGACTGAGGTTAGGCAGGCCAGGCAGCCACCCCGACTAATGAACTCATTGAGGGGTCAGAAGCTGGGCTTGGTCAAGTATAGCAGGTGGTTTGCCAAGGCTATGAGGCTGGCAGAACCTGGTCTCGCCCAAAGCCAAATCTTTGGGCCAAATTCCAGGGGCTTCTTCATGCCTACCTCTTGAGCTGGGGTTGGGGCTCATGGTCAGGCCAGACTCACCGATTAACCAGTTTAAGGAGGGGAGGCAATGGATCACCCCACCTCCCTGGACAAGCAGTGGTGCTGCAGCTCTCTGGAGTCCCTTCCTGCACTGCAGCACCCCCCCCACCCCTCCTTTGCCAGTGTATTTCTCCCTCCTCTTGCCCCCTCAACCTCTCTTCCTCCCTCTTCCCTTCTTCCCCTTTCCCATCTCCCTCTCTCCTTCCTTCCTTCCCCATTCTCCCCCACCACCTCCACACCCCTCCTCACCTCTCCCCACCTCTCCCCTCCCCATTCCATCAATTCTTTCTCCCCTCCCAGTCTGGAAAGCAACCACCTTCTGGGGAGCAGCCACATTCCTCAGCATCTCAAACCTCTCTCCCTGTTCCCAACCAGATGGGAGGATCAGTGACAGCTCAGATCTCCTCTGTCCTGCCATCCTATCGCCATGGGGGTGGGGCTGGGGCTGCACAGGCGGGCTGCCCTGAATGACAAGCGGGGATATTGATCGTATTCTGAACTCAGCCCAGCCGATAGAAGGTAATTAATGACTCCATTTGCCTCACTACCGAGGAGAACAATTGAGTTTGAAACTGCAACAACTGGCAGCTGGGGAGACTGGGGGGTAGCCTGAGGGTGAACCCCTCAGAGGCAGAAGGTGCTGTGTGGAGGGGCTCAGGTGGAGAGAGGGGTAGGCCTGCCCCCAGGCATAGCGCCCAGCCCACCTGCTCCATCACTGTTCCCACTTCCTGCGTTTTTTTCCCCTATCACTTTCTTAGGTCATTTTCTGCCTGCAGATAAAAACTCACTTTCCCCAAGATTGCTTCTTGCCAGCTGTGTGATCTTGCACACATTTTGAACTATCCCTGAGCTTGCTGCCTTATTTGTTAAATTGAACTAATGGCATCTCTTTTGCAAGTGTTCTGTGATGACTAAAGATAATGTGTGTAAAGCACCTTGAGCCTGCCCTGAACATAGTAAGTGCTCGATAAATAATGGTGACAATGATGACCTTTGACAAAGGTGGCAAATTTGGTGGAAAGGGCTTTGGAGTCAAACATTCCTGAGTTCAGACCTGGGCTTTGCTACTTACTCACTGTATGGTGTTAGGCAAATAGTTTTGCCTCTCTAAGAGTTTCCTCTTCTGAAAAATGAAAATAATAATAAGTAGCTTGAAGAGATTTAATGTAGGTGAAAGCCTGGATATTATTATTATTAGTTTCTCCATAGACAGGTAGATATTTGTATTTGGGCTTAGAAAACTGAAGTTAGCATAGTTCTTTACTAAAAAAAAAAAAATTTTTTTTCTCAAATGCCTACTCCTGCTTCCTGAAATTTAGTGGGCAGCCCCTGTTAATCCCATCCTGATTTTGTAGACTTGATGAGCCTTGGTGCTTTCTGATCAAGGAAACAGCATTATTTTATTCTTTCTGTGACCGCCTACCTCTTGTCCTTTGGAGTAACCACCTTGGGAATAAAGGTAGAATGTAAACACAAAAAGGAAGGATGCTGGCTCGGCACTTGTGGCTCAAGCAGCTAAGGCGCCAGCCACATACAACTGAGCTGGTGGGTTCGAATCCAGCCCGGGCCCGCCAAACAACAACGACGGCTGCAACCAAAGAATAGCCAGGTATTGTGGCGGGCACCTGTGGCCCCAGCTACTTGGGAGGCAGAGGCAGGAGAATCACTTGAGCCCAGGAGTTGGAGGTTGCTGTGAACTGTGATGCCACAGCATTCTACCCAGGGTGATAGCTTGAGGCTCTGTCTCAAAAAAAAAGGAAGGATGCGCCTGTCCTTGTCCCTCACCGTATCCCCAAACTATGGTGTCAGTGACTACTCCCCTTCCCATGCTGCTGAGACCTCACTGGCCAGTGGCAGGGTAAGAAGTGTGAGTAAGGCGCTGGCCTAGGGCCACCCAGGAATCCACAGAGAGTATGTGGAGGCACTAAGTGAATGAGGACAGCAGATCCTTTGGCTGAGAAATAAAGACATTTTTTATAATGATTCTAGAAGTAGTACATACTGCACAAAGCTGGAAAAATATGGAAAAAACTTAGACAAGAAGAACATACAAACTTTTTTATGGTCAGGAAGTAGCTACTGTTGCCATGTCAGTGGTTCTCCTTCCAGTCAAGATGATCTTTGGTTTCATAGTTCTCTTGGCTCTGCTAGGAGCCCCAAGCTCTGGATATTGGCTGGGCAGAAAGCCACTGTTGTCCATTGGTTCAGTCCACAGTTGTGGACTTCCCTGTGCCAGGCCTCCTAGTGGGTAATGCCCTTGAGCTGGCCACTTACCGTCACTTAGTTTGCGCCTCGTTTACTCTGAGCCTCTGTTTTCTCACCAGCAAAATGGGATCATAATCCCTGTATGCCTCTTGGATAGTGAGGAGGCCCATATAACCTAGTCTATGAGGACTTTCTGTTAAATGCTAAGCCAATATGAAGCAGTCAGAGAAGACGATAGGAGCTTTGTTCCCTTTGAGAGAATAATACATGTCAAAGCTTTAACTCAGCAGTTTCCTTAATTATTTATATCCTATCTGCGTTCCAAAAAGGACTTGTGGCAGGTAGCTCAGTCTCCTTGACAGTACTCGTGCTGTAGTGGACAGAGCACCTGGAATGGGCTGCAGTCCTCCCCAGTTGTGTGACCTTGGACAAGTCATCTATACACCTTACCACCCACCCCAGCTAGTGTTCCTTATTGCAGCATGAAGAATTTGGACCAGATGTCGCCTAATCATCTGTGCACAGTCTGCACTCAGCCAACACATGTATCGCAGGCTATAGCCCCAGTACAAGGAGGGTGCTGGGCAGAAAACTGGGGATGCTTATGGGAAGCTATGCCCCAGATGGGGCCCAGTGGCCCTCAGCTGGCTCTCCTGGTTTGGGCACTCTGGCAACAGAGTGAAATGATTTAGAGGGCTGGCTCTGGAGTCTGGCAGACCTGTATTCAAATCTGGCCATCATTTACTAGCAGAATGGTCTTTGACAAGCTACATAACCTCTCTTTGCCTCAGTTTCCTTTTTTAAAATGAATATCACAGTACTTATCTCACAGGATTGTTGGAAGGATTAAGTGAACTCTGTAAAGTACAACATGGCATGTAATAAGTTCTTGGTACTTGTGGTCTGCTACAGAATGGTGGCTGGGCATGGACAGAAGGAGAACAGGGCTGCATCCTCCCTATATGGAGATTGTTTGACTAGCACATTGTCCCTTCTGTGTGCTATGTGGTCTTATTAAACCTATAGCAACTATGTTTTCTAACCTCAATCTAAAAATGTGGCCTGATAGTGGGAAAGAATATGGGACATCAGAATTGCTCCTTAAAGCCCAGACCATCTGGTCACCTCTCTCTAGCCCTCTGGTACAGAGAGTCTCTGGATTCTGTTCTCAAGGAGCTTCTGACACCTGCTTTTGGTGGCAACTCGGCATCTCTGAGGTTAAGATCTGTTCTTCACTGGGAACACAGTGTTTGTTCTCTGGCTGTTGGGTATATGCCTCCTAACATGGGCAGGATGGCGTTGCTGAGAAGGCGAAGGACCTCTTGTGGACCAGAGTTGCTATTAGGAGGCTAATAAGCAGTGGGGGTGAGCGAGGAAGGGGTATAAGTTTGCCCAGGGCCTTTCTATAGCCTCTGATAGCCAGGGATATATGGGAATCACATGACAAGTGTGGGTGTCCTAGGGTGCCAGGCCAGCCAAGTGGCCCCCACTTTCTGGAAGAGGTATGGTTTGGATGTCACCCAGGAGAAACTTATTTGCTCATTCAATTACTTTTGAACATGGTGTGCCATGCCTGTTACTGAAGCTGCAGGATGGCATCCCTGTGGTCCTGCCCACAGGAGTTCACAGCCCGGTGCTGAGCACAGGAGGCTGTTGAGCACAGGGTGGGTGTTGGCAGGGAATCTTTGGGACAGGCAGTATCTAATCACTCCTACACTTTCCTTCCCTGCTCAATCAGACACATGATAGAGTCATGCTTCTGCCTCCACCTCTCTCTTAGCCCAGCTTTACCAGAGAGCCCCTCAACATCTGGGCCTCACGGTGATCTCTTCCTCTGCCTTGCTGTTCCCCCTGAGACTCTGCCCATGGGAAGTACCACCCTGAGCTCGCTCTGCACTGACCGACACTGATCCCTGCTTCATTTTCCTCCCTCTTCCATTCTCTTCCTTGCTTTTATTTCTGCTCCTCCTCCGTTACTCTCTTCTCCTTTCCTTTTCCTCTCTTTACCCTCCAAAGCCACCCCCATCCAGACCCCCAGCTGCCCTCCACAGCTGGACACCAGGCTTCAGAAAAGCAGAGCCAGCTGGTTTTATCCCCTCATCTGGTTCTCCCCACAACCAGTACTTACTGGCTTGGTGTGGGAGGCTTCATCCCTTTTTCCTCTCCCTCTTTCCACCTTTCCCAAGCCTCTGGGCTTCCTCCTTCCCGGAGCTCCTCCTCCTCAGACCTGCTGACCCAGGACTTCTCCCAGCCTCCTATCCTCACTCCCACCTTGTTGTCATAAAGCCCTTCCTTGCCCAGCCAATGGAAGGACACCACTTCTCCGGAGAGAGCCCACGGGAGTGTGTGGGGCCTGTGGTGGATTTAGAGGGCTGCCTCCCTGTCTCCCACCAGTGTGCTACTGCCCTCCCCCTTTCCCTACAGCCCCCTTGCTGCTCCCCATAACTTGCTTCGTGCTCCTTCACCCCACCTTGTGACTGCTGCCTGCCTTTTCCTTTAGGGAGAGTTTCCTCCCACCTCTGGGGATGGTTCTCTGGGTGCTTTCATCATACCACTTAATTTTCCTTCTCCTCCAGCACCTTCTCCCCACCCCCAACCTTCATTCTCCTCTTCCCTTCTCCCCACCTCCACTGCCACCTCTTCCAGTAGGCTCCCTTTGCCTTCTCCCCACCCATCCTCCCCCATCCCTCCGTGGCTGCCTCTGTAACCAATCTTACCACCAGGGCCTGAGTATACAAAAAAATAAATAAATAAAAAGGTCAGTGAGTGGAGGGAGCAGCAATAACCCCTAAAACAGTACTATCAGTGGAACATGATTGATCAATTGAATTCCATAGCGGCTGAAAAATGTGGGATTAAGTAGTGTATTATACGCACAATGAGTTGAGGCATGATGTTCATTTCAAGTTCATTTCGCCGGCCTCTGCCACCAGATCAGGCAATCAATAGGGGCAGCAGATATCATATATCACCTCTCTGCGGGCTGGGGAGAGAGCACCATAATCTCTCGCAAATTTAGAGTGACAGATTTGTCAAGATCTGAAGGGCCCCTGAATAAATGAAGGCAAAGAGACTCCTCCAGCCAGTGACCTGAGGACAAAGCTTCGGTTCTGCTCCTGCACACACACATACGTACACACACAGAGGCATGGGCTGAGCCAAGCCACATACAGGCATATACACAAATCTACACAGAGGCATGATGTGAGTCCTGCCACACGTGTACATGTCTGAATACACTCTCACAGATGCGCTCGGTGACACTGCAATAATTGTACACAAAGACACTTGATGCCTCCTTCAGTCCTGGCAGGAGGGCTTCCCCAAAAGTTAGGAGGGCTCCAGGAAGAGAATTAGACACAACGAAACATGCGAATAACTATGGGGAGTGAAATTAGGATAGTGGCACATCCTGGAAAAAGAGGCAGGCGCAGGAGAGAAGGGGGACATGGGCTCACAACTCCCCGTGTAATATCTCTCTCCTCTCTCCCACACACACCCAGACACACACATACACATACACGCTCTTGCAGAGAGGCTATTACTTTGTCCTTTAAACACCCACAGACCCTTATTTATCTGGATGTTTATCTATGTTCAAATGCATATACACAAAGAAAGCTCACACAAAAAGGAAAAATAAATTGATCTTATCTCGTCACCTTCAGGGATGCTTACAACCTCTAAGACCGAAAACTATTTCAGAGCCTTACATAGAAAAAGACACAACCACCAAGTTTTGTGTCATAGGAATATAGGTATAGCATCAAGGCTGCCTCTGTCTACCTGCCTCAGACTTAGTCTTCATCTTGACTTCTCTCTCTCTCCCTCTCTCACACACACACACACAAACCACACGAGCACACACT
This sequence comes from Perodicticus potto, assembly GCA_963574655.1. Taxonomy (NCBI): domain Eukaryota; kingdom Metazoa; phylum Chordata; class Mammalia; order Primates; family Lorisidae; genus Perodicticus; species Perodicticus potto. The sequence continues at coordinate 79,305 of CAUYRH010178270.1, forward strand.
TTCCTTGCTTTCCCTCCCCCTGTGAAATAGCACGTGGAGGCAAGATGGGAAGTCCTGTTAGGAAGGCAGACCCTATTCTCCATCTGGGAGGCCAGCAAGGGAAGGTGGCTGCAGGTTGAGTTAATCAATATGTAATATTTTCTATGGTCTCCTGACTGATACTGTACGGCGTTACTGTATATAATGCAATATTGATTATATCATATCATATAATCACCTATAAACTGATATATATAACAGTCCCAGAGGAACACCCTGGGGCCTCCAGAATGGGCTGGCCCCAGGCCCAAGGCTCCCCAGCTGTTCTTGGACTGAGGGAGGCCAAGGAGTGGCCAAGCTGGTGCTGGGGTCCCACCTTCAGACTAGGGGAGTTGCAGGTTAAGCATTCAGGGAGAGGCAGCAGAGCAGGCACGTTGTCCACTGGGCACTTTGAAAACTCCAAGGGACCAGATGCCAGAGGCAGGGATAGAGAGTGATGAGAATGCCTGGGTAGAGCATGACATGACACAGGTCTGGCCTGCAACCCCAGGGAAGCGGGTGCTAGTGTACCACCACCGTGGCCTTCCCTCTGTGGAGCAGTCTCAGCTGCCCATAGAGACTGCAGGAGGAACAGCCTGAGCCAGCATCCAGGGCAGAGACAGGCTGAGAGTGTGGCTGGGGCACACCAGCACCCACAAAGGCCTTCTGTAGCCTCTGCCCAAGTAGATGCCTTGCTGTTCAAGTGACTGCTCTTTCCTCCTGCTCAGACTCCTGATCCAACCCAAGTAAAATGCCTCAGCCTTGCTCTCAGAGCGCCTCCACCCTCAGTGGTGAAGTTAATTACTTCACCCAGTCACTGTGTTACACTCAGCCTCGGAGATTTGGTGATTTTCAACCCTTGCAATCAGTGGAACTGAAATTCATCTCAGAGCGAGTTCAATTCTCCTCAGGCTCAGTAATGCCAACCCTGAGACACCCAGCTCCTCCCCGGGGGGCTGACACTGGCTGTGGGCTGGACTTGTCCTGGGGAAATGACCCCAGACACAACTCTGGTTCCACTTTTGCCTAGTTCTTCTCAACCCCCACACTGTGACCTTCTCTTCCCATGTACTTCCTTAGCCAGATCTCCAAGGCAGGAGCTGGGGGTAAAGGGTCACAGTCGAGTACAGAGCCCTAAGAGCCAGAGCCAGGTGCTCACAGTGTTTGGCCGCTGCACTGTTCCTGCACCTCTGCCAGGCTGCTGCTAATGCCCTAAGTGTCCATGTGTCCTCTAGATGTGTCTGAGGGCTCAGTCCCCAATGGAGACTCCCAGAGTGGCGTGGACAGTTTGCGGAAGCACTTGCGAGCTGACACCTTCACCCAGCAGCAGCTGGAAGCTTTGGATCGGGTGTTTGAGCGTCCTTCTTACCCTGACGTCTTCCAGGCATCAGAGCACATCAAATCAGAACAGGTGAGGAAGGAGCTTTCTGCTTGCAGAAGTGGAAAGGAACTGGGAAGAGCAAGGCCTCTCGAAAACTTATATGCTGAATGTGCACACCCAGCACTGCATGTGTCATGTGTTACATATGTGTGCACCATGTGTGCAGAGTGAACATGCTTGCAAAGGAGATGCTGGTCTAGTTAAGAAAAATCATTATGGTATGTATATGGTAATTAGAAATGAAGAGCTCTGAGTGTGAGAGTATGGCCTTGTATAAATCTTATCACCTTTCAGAGCCTCAGTTTCCCCATCCATATACTAAGGGCTCAGAGCTATGGACATCAAACCCTTTCCAGTTCTACCATTCAAATACACAGGAATGTCCTCTGGCCATGTCCCTTGCCCAACCCCTTCAGGGTCCTATAGAAAGTCTATGGAGTTCTATGGAGCTCTTCTTGCCCAGAGTCATGGCTAGCCCTATCGGCCCCATGGAGCCAGGTGTCCTGCCCCCAAGTCCCCAGCTTGGCACACCTCCAGCACATTCCTCCCCCATCAGCATATCCCCCAGCACACTTGCTCACACATAACTCCCATCCCTCCCACACATGTGGCCCAGGCCAGGCACAAGCCACAACACAACACAGCATGTTGTGCTTGCACGGGCACACACGTACATGCACGCAAACGCGTGCGAGCACCAGTGCAGCCCTGCAGGTGCCACCTGGCACAGTTCCCGCCAAGACTCCAATGGCTCCCAGCCACTTGCCTTTCTCCCCGCCTGTCCTTTTATCCCATAAGCTGTTTGTCTTCATAAAACAAAAATCAAAAGTCTTTTTAAGATGCCCTGAGCCATAAACCAACAAAGGAGGAGCCGGCCAAGGCGGGCGGCTCGGTGCACCCTCCCTGAGTCCCCGGCTGTATTACAATGAATAACCTTTATTTACTTTCATTAGACTATTAAACACCAGCACAGTCATTTTTCCCCCTGAAACTCGGAGCAGGGCCCATAAAGCAAATCCGAAGCCTAATTGAGTTCATTTTAATTTCTCTCCGATCACAGCGAATTACTCTGGTGATAAATCAGGGGGCAGCTTCACCCCCAGTAGAAGGCCTAATTTGCAGCTAATTACAAAACTGATTTCTACAGGAAGATCAATACGAGAAGGAATTGGAAATGACGAGGCAATCCCGTCCAGCCAGGGAGGGGAGGGGGCCCTCTGGGGGGGCCAGGAAGCGGAAGGGGAAAAAAACGGACCCGAAAGAGCAGAAAATCAGTTTTAATTTAATGTAATATTAATCAGAGCAACTTTTCCTGCTTTGTTCAGGCTCCTGGTCTGCCCAGCTCTGGGGTCTGGCTTGGCGGTGGCTGCAATAAAAAGGCAATTACCCGAGTGTTTCGGGCAGGACACCCTTTCAGAGTCAATGACTGGCCCCCTCCCACCCTTCTGTTAGCCATGTGGACTCTCCCCCTCCCCAATTTCATACCCCAGTGCACAGGCAGAGAGCGAGGGGCCTGTGGGGCTGTCTTTGTTTGTTTTTTAAAAAGGGCGCACCCGCACCCAATCAGCCAGCCCAGCAGTGCCAGGCTGGAGACCCCAGTAGGCCCTTCCCACAACTACTACTTCTTCCATTATGTCTTGATTTGCCCCTCTTCCCCAAGCATCCTCACTCCGGGGGGACCTTAATACCCCATGGCTGTCAGCAAGGGGATCCCTACTGCTACATCCACACTTGGGGGTTCTTAGGCAGGAGATGCTACAGGTAAGGTAAAGCCTGCTGGGATAATCACCACGGTGCACAGGCTGCACCTCCAGCTTCTCCATGTCTGGTCAACCCCGACCTGCACAAAACTCTCCATTATACGCCAAACCTGCCCCGCCTGCTCTCCCTCCCTCTGCCCCACCATCCCTTCTACCCATCTGGGAGGGCTCCCCTGTTCCTCCTCCCCATCTGCACACCCAGCCCTTTCTGTGTGTGCACATTAATAGAGAGCTGTCGCTTTTCTCTCTCCTCCTAGGGGAATGAGTACTCCCTCCCAGCCCTGACCCCTGGGCTTGATGAAGTCAAGTCGAGTCTATCTGCATCCACCAACCCCGAGCTGGGCAGCAACATGTCAGGCACGCAGACATACCCCGTTGTGACCGGTAAGGGGGCTTCCGGGCGGGTGAGGATTCTGCTTTCAGTGGAAGGGGGTTGCCTTGGCCCATGCCATCTGGGGCCCAGTGTGACAAGTGGGCCCCCCGCCATGATATCTGCAGAGAGAGCAAGCCTCCAAAACCCGGGTGCTTCCTGAACAGATGTATAAGGGGAGAAAAACTGTGGTCAAGGTGTCTGTGGGCTTCAGCTTGGAAAGGCCGATATAAGGAGTGGCTTATATGTTGTGGTTCTTTCTGCCTAGGCTTTGCCTTTTTTTCTCGCTTCCATCAAGGTGCCCAGAATCCTGAGCCTCTTATTAGGTAGGACATGTGCAAAAGAATGCAGAGGGCATAGAGGCCAAACTGGCGAGAGTGGAGCATGGGTCCCTAGTATCCAGCCTCCTCATGCCTGTGTCCCCAAGGTTCCTAGGGAACCTGCTCCCCTCTCCCTCCAGATGCCATGGGAGGCTGTGGCTTTGGGCTGAAGGGCATGGTGCTCACCTCAGTGAGATTACAAATAAATGCAATTATTCCACTCTTTCTCTTGCTTCCCAGAGAAGTTACTAAGACCAAGTCTTGATTTCAAAGCCAGATAGGGTCAGGTCAGGTCTAACCCTATCTGGCTTTGAAATGCAGGAGGAGGAGACACCATAACCAGGAGCCCCCCTGGAGTGGCAGCTGCAGAGGTAGCTAGCAAAGAAGGCCAGCTGGGGTCCAGGGAAGGCCAGAGGATGAAGCTCCAGGCTGCAGAAGGCACCTGGCACTGCAGAAGGGTTTCCAGGCCAGGAGAGTGCCCAAGTGAGAGAGACACACTTTGAGGTGTTATTAAAATTCACCTAATTATTCTGGAGACACTAAAGCCAATGTGCCATTTGTTCCTTGGGAGACAGGATGATGGAGAAGGGTCTCAGTGGGAATTAGGAGACACTGAGGCGTTACCTGCGGAGCCAGGCAAGCAGAGGCAGCCTGGGGACCTGGCAGCGGGGCTGCAGGCAGCCAGCGTCACTGCCAGTGGCAAAGACAGGGAGCAGGCACAGTCCCTACTTTGGGGCAGGACCCTAGTTCTGATGGGAGCTGATCCGAATGTGGTGTGGCTGTGCTTGAGCCTAAGCTGGGCTGGGAGTGGCCACCCAGACTCCTCTCAGGGGCTTGGGAAAGCACTGCTGTCAGCTCTCCCAACTTCTCCTTTAGAGGGTGTCCTCATACAACTGTTCTAGACTAGATGGAGGGGAGCTCTGTGGCTAGGAATTCAGAGGTTGAGTTCTGGAAGTGTTAGAGAGTTGGACTGGGCTGGACCCTTAGCTGGGTTGGCTGAGTGAGGACATAGCCTATGATGAAATGGCCCTCGGCATGAGCCACCTTAGCCCAACTTGGAAGCTCTCTGATCTGCTGGGTGTTCTGACCAAGGCAAAGAGATGGCCCAAGCCAGGCTGCCTTTCTCCTGATCTGCTGGCAGGTACAGTGGTCACTTCCCAAAGTTTGCCACCCCAGAAAACTGGCAGAAGAACCCAAGAGACTTCTCTAACTCCAGCTGTGTTTTCCTGTGCTCAGGACCACAGTCCAGGAAGGCAGGGACTTCCTAGGGTTGGGGATATGGATCTTCAGGGCGGGGCTCCTGCTGTAGGAGCCACAGGGACTGGTGCAGAAAAGTATCTCCACCTTGAGCAGCCCCCACCGCCTCCCCCCCCCCGCAATGGCCCTGGAACGGTCCCAGCTCAGCCTGGGAACATCTCCGGCTGATCCATCTGGATCCAAGTGTGAGAAAAGTTCATTTCAGACCCAGCTTGACATTCCCAGGTGGCAAGTTAGCACTAACATCTCAATCTGTATGCGACATTTCAATCAAGCGAGGAGTAACAAAAGCAGAACCATTAACATTCGGAGCTGTTCACCAGTGGTAATGACGGGGAAACTCACTCAGAAACTGGAAATTACCAAAAACAGAGAAGTGTGTGGAGGGGTGGGGGAGGGGAGATGGGAGTAGGGATAGAGAATGATTTTTCTACACTTAGGCCAAGATCCAATGTTTGGATTAATAGTGCTATTACTCGAGAAAGGGCTGCAGATTATCCTCATTCTTAAAATGTTTTTGCTGGCAATTAAACTGCTGCAGTTATTGATCTTTGTTGATTTTATGTCCTCCTAATTTGCATAATCTATTAAAGATGAATGATTCATGATGTGTTAATTATGGGGACAAACAGAATTTGCTGGAGGTACTGTCAAGGTGAGCAATGGGGCATTGCCCAGAGACGTCATGGGCCATCTCAGGAGTGGGTCCAGTGTGTTAAGCCTTCAGGCCAGGACTTTGTGGATAGCAGTGAGCAGTGATGCAAGGAGAACAGACACAGAGGAGGTGAACTTGGGTGAGTGAGTTCTTGAAAGATGTTGGCATCTGTGAGAACCTGGCTCTAAGCAGGGCTGGAGTATGGGAGAGACTCTTGGTATATTTGTAGAAATTCTCCACAAAGAGTCTTAAAAAGCTTATTTTGTTGGAGAACATTAAGGACTTTGGTGAAGGAAGGAGAAGGAGGCTCTTGCAAGTAGGCAGGTGATTCTGGGCAGCTGTGTGCTAAAAAGGTGAGAAAGCAGTGAGGCCATCCTATACCCACAGCCTGGTTTGGGAGTGCCAAGGCCCCCTGTATTCCCCTCATCTCATCCCCCCTCATCTTCCCCAGAACAGGGAGCTGAGGCTGCAAATCTTAGGGGATAAGTGCTAAGGAAATGGGCCCAGGAATGCCCTAGCCCAACCTGAAAAGCCAGACCTTATTGATATTCCCACCACCTCCTGGCCCAGGAGGCTGATTTCAAACTTCACCAGCCACTTGATGCAGCTGTTCCACAAGGTCAGGACTGAGAGGAAAAAGGAGTCTGGACCATTGTGTGGAGGGGAGACTGGGGCCCAGTGGTCCAGGACACAGCTAATCACATTGCAAGGAAGGGTGGCTGCCAGGGGCTAGGGCTCAGCCTCACAGCCTTCCCTCCCCACCTTCCATCATGGAAACAAGGAGAGAGACTGATTTTTCAGGGTGGTGTTTGTAAGTTCTGCCGAGATTTTAATTTCACTGCATCACAACTCAGCAAGCTGCCAAGTCAAGCTGGTTATTTAAATTTATCACCCACTTTCCCTTCCGCTGCCGGGCTGCTCTAGCTCAGCGGCATCTCTTTTCTCCAGCCCACAGCTCTAGGCTGCTGGTCTGGAACGGAGCCGAGTCTCTTCTAAGCGATAAAGAAAAAGGGACCAGCTACATGAGAGAATGGGCAGAGGTCCCTAGCCCCAGGCATCCTTGGGCTGGTTGGCTGTGGCTGGTACCTTCCCTCACCTTCTTATCCCTCCAAAGGACCCACAGGGGGCCACCATCAACCTCTCAGTTATCTTAGAACCTTCCAGGTCAGGGCACCTATAGTGAGGACTCTGGCCCCAGTTGCATGCTTGAGCTTCAGTCCTTGAAGTCTCCTGTCACTGGTAGAAAAGGTAGCCTCTCTTCCCCACATTCCTCACCTTGACCCTTCCTCGTGTGCCTGGCTGGGGCAGCCTGCAGTAACAGAGGAGCCCACACAGATACTGGCAGTGCTGTTGATGTGGGAGGTGAAGATGAAACCCAGGTCAGGAGATGAACAAAGATGCTTCTGAGCAGTAGAGTTCCTTGACCCAGTGAACATCCACCCTAAAGGAGAGAGCAAATTCTCCACCCTGTAGCCCAAAAGGAAACGATGATGCTGGAGGAAGTCAGCGATTGTGCAGCTCCTCAAAACTGCTGCACCCAACAGGCTTCACAGGCTTCTAATGGGCCAGTTCTCATGATCTCAGTTTAGTCACTGAGAGGTAATGGAGAAGTGAGATTGATGTCTGGGAACCAGGCAGGATAAACTTACCAAAATATAGTTAGATAAAATATAACAATAAAAAGAGTTAATACAAAGCCAAGTCTTACTCTGCATTGCCAGAAATGGAGGGAAACTCAGAGCCAGAGTGCTGTGCAAGAGACTGCTGGTATTACACTGGAGGTAGAGCCTCACAGGGAGACGGTGGGGTTGTAACACACCAGTCAGGAGACATGAGTCTGGGTCCAGGAGAATCAGGAAGCTAGATCTGAGTATTACCCTACATAAAGGTAGGGAAAGAGTAAGGACAATACTGTCCATGAAAGGGAAACATATGGACTCATTCTAACAGTCCAGGGAAGCAACGAGGGGGTGGGGGAGATATAACCATGAGAAATGGAGACCCAAGCCTGACCCTGGATCATACTCCAAATTTATATCATGAATATGTTCCCAGAGCTTACATAAAAATTTATCCAGGATAGTAACCAACTCAGCAACCCCAGCAGGAATGGTGGTAAACCTTTCTAGAGACATACTACAATCCAGGCCACAAGGGACTCCCATAGGAAAAAAATCCACCACTAAAGATGAATTTAGTAGGGGGCTGTTGTGGCAGGCACCTATAGTCCCAGCTACTCAGCAGGCTGAGGCAAGGCAATCGTTTGAGCCCAAGAGTTTGAGGTTGCAGTGAGCTATGACGCCACAACATTCTACTCTGGGATGACAAAGTGAGACTCTGTCTCAAAAAAAAAAGAAGGATAAGAGATGAGTTCATTATAAATAATTACACACCTGTATGAATACAAACTATCATGAGGGAGAATTAGGAGAAGCAATAAATAGGACAATTAATCCCCCCCCAATAATTGGACATAATAAAATAATCCAAAAGCACTATACCAAGCATGTTTAATATTCCAAAAAAGATCAAAGAGAACTATCAGTTGTGTCTTTATCACAGATCTCCCCCAGTCCCCTTCCTCACCAGTGCTCAACACACTGTCAGATAATAGAGATCAAAAGGGGAAGAAAATGAAGACTTTGCTGATGGCTTATTGCCTTGGGGTCTAGGAGGCATGGAAAGACCTGAGCCTCAGGCAGCTCTCCCAGTAGGGTCTGTTCCCAATTTATCCAAGCTCCCAGACTGCTGAGTCTCAGCAAAGAGTCTTACCTTTGCTTTGAAAAAATGTCTGAAATATTAGAAAGCTAGGGACAAGGACAGTATTTTACTCCCCAGTGATGAGGAGGAAAAAACCTCCTTAGCTTTCCCATCCTGGCAAGGAGAAGGTGGTTTTATTCCAGAGCTTGGGAGAAACTTCTCTCAAGGTCTAGAGACTGCAGTGTGGAAGGAAGCTATAAACTAAGATCCAGGAGGAGATGTGGATGCTGCCCAAAAGGAAAGTGCGCAAGCCAGGGAGAAGGAGCAGCTTCTCTGGAAAGTTGGCTGATTTGAACAGAGGTGGGGGAGGCCACTGAGGCAAGGTTCACATCTGGAAAGCAGGGGCTGGCCCCAGGGTCCTGGGGACCAGTGAGAGCAGAGTGGGCATAGCTTCTGAGAAGGATTGCCAATTCTTAGAAGGTCAGATCATTGCCCACATCCAAGATGGTCAGCCAAGCAGACTTTTAGCAGATAGAGGTGTGGACCCTGGGAAACCTCCTCCTACTGTTCAGGGAATCCTGAGAACCCCAGGAACTGCTTCTTTCCTGTAGTTAACAACTCCCTTCCAATGCAACTGCATTTCCCTCCATAAAACAAACAGCTTAGCTCTTGGCCAGCCCTCCTGAGGGAGGAGAGGGCAATAAAGACAAGAAATGTTTCTGAAGGAAGCTGAAAGTCTCTTAGTCCTGTCTGTCTGCTCAAAGCCCCTGATTAGCTAGAGGAATTTAGGGCACAGACATCAGAGTTCCTCTCCAACCTTGAAAGGAGAGGACTAAGACAACTTCAGACTGTGGCAAGTCAGAGAGCCCTTTACTCTGGAAGCCAAACCAAGCCAGAGGGCTCTTCCTCGGCACCTATCGGTCTTAGACCCCTCATTGAGTCTGAGAAGGCCCAAAGAAAAGAATTAGCCTCCTTCCAAACACCCCAGAGTTGAGTCTGAGAAGGCCCAAAGAAAAGAATTAGCCTCCTTCAAACACCCCTGAGGCCTCTAGCCACATCCCCAAGGACCTCCAGCCCGACCTCAGCTCTGATTTAATTACAGGGCATTTCCATAGCAATGAGACATTGACAGATCTGCTGTGCCATGGGCCAGCAGCCTAAGGGAATCATTGGATCTGGGCGCCTTCCCTTCCTCCTTTATCCAATTCACTTCTAGAGGTAAAGGATGTTGAAAAGAAGAAGCACGAATCCACTCTAAGGCTCAAAGAGTCAGGTCAAATTTGAGCAGAATGAAAACTGTACCATCCAACCTTCAGTTCCAAGCCCATATTCACACCCTGCGATGCCAGGCTGTCCTCCCCAGGAAGGTGCCATGGTGGAAACACATAGGCCAAGAATGGGGCTGCAGAGGGGAGGAGTGTCATGGGGAGGGTTTCTGGGCAACTTAGCAAAGGCATAGGCCTGTTGTCTTCTAAGCTGAGCTCAAATTTGGTCCATTACCATGGGCCTTCCTTGTCACCTCCTCCCTTCACCTCTTCTCTCCATCCATCAGGCCCAAAATGTTGAACACATCAAATAGACTGCTCTTGTTTCCCCATGGTATGGTCTCACTAATACAGAGAAAGGCCAGTCTGAACTTGAATTAAAAATATTTTTAAGAAATCAATGATTTTTATATCAAGTGCTCATAGTAGCCAACTCAGGCTAACAAAGGGTTGCCTAATTGAGAACACTGGACACTGCTTTCACCATTAGCTACTGCAAGGTGTTGTTTAGAGAAGCTTGAGGTGTCTCAAAGGAGAGTTCTCCAAAAGGGGGAATTGCTAGCACTAGGTTTGTTTACTCCATTATTTGTCACTTTTTAGGAACCAAAGATCAGCTAAGTCAGTCAACCCAACATTTTCTAATTGACCAAAAAACAGTGTCAATGTATTGGGAGGAAGTGCTCAGAAATGTCCTGGTGGCCTCAAAGCCACCTACGCAAGACCTGAAAACCTGTTTCCCCAGAGTGCCAGCCACTCCTAATGTGACAAGAAGACCCTACACTCCTTCCCCAAGGGTGATCAGAAGGCTTTCTTCCGCCACTACTAGCTGTAGCCTCAGGACATACAGCCCAGTGCTTTTTTTAACCCTAAGCTTTCAGACGCAAGCTCTGCCACTGTTGTCCCTTCTGAGAGGGCTTTGGTGTCGTCAGCCTGAATCCTCCCCTCTCCTCTGGTGGCTGTGAGGGCTGCATTGGCCGGCAGGGAGGGAGGAAATCCTGCGCTGGGCTCGGAGAGCAGCCTGATGCCCCAGCGGCTTAAGTGGCCGTTTTCCTTGGGATTAGGGTTTCACTTACACAGAGCGCCTGAGAAACACTGCACTTTTGGAAGGATTAGAGCTGACAATTCAGTGCTCTCAGAGAACAAAATAAAGCCAGAGAGGAACTGGAAGACCTGGAGTATCAGGAGACTGTGCAAACAGGCTTAACCTCTGCCCACCCAGCACGAGGGTCTCATGCTCTGAGCCCATCTGTGAGCCTGGGCCCAGCCTCCTGAGCCCCAGCAGCTGCCCGACTCCAATGTTCATTTGTGGTTCACTACTGGAGCCAAAGAAGTGAACTGAGGAAAAGGCTGGAGATGTCTTCCCCTCTCCCTAAGCCTCAGTTTCCTCCTCTGTAAAATGAGAGTTGAACTAGAGGACAGCCAAGTTCCCTTTCAGCTCTTTGAAAATGTGATTCTCCCCAATCCTCCTTAGTCTCATCCCAAGATGCAGAAGCCACAACTCTACCCCAGGGCCAGCAGGCTACCCAGCCCAGATGAAGGCAGTGTGCTGGGAGAAAAGGGGCATGACTGATTGTGTCCACCTGGCTGGCTATCAAGGTGCAGACTTCACAGAGCCCACGTGGATCCGGGCAGCAGTCCTGCCTAGAACACACCAGGGATTAAAGGGGCAGCTGTCAGTGGAGTCCATAGGCAGGAGGAGCAGCTACCCCAAGCTGTGGGCACAGCCCCCTCTGCTGGAACCTGGGGCAGGCAAGCCTCACGTGGAGTGTGGGGCCAAGACAGTGCCTGTGGCTAAGGACCCTCACACAGTCCCCTGGGGCCCAGAGGACAAGGCCTGGGGGGGATTTAGAAAACTGGGGAATAAGAAACAAGATAAAATATGTAGAAAACTCTTTTTCGGTCCTTGTAAAACATCTTGGACAGATTTAAAGTTTGTTACTTTAGTGTATTATGTATAACTATGTTTGGTGTCATAAAGTAATCATAACTGGTATAGTAAATGTAAAGGTACAGTATATTTCGGCAGTAATTACAAATGTAATAACTGTATATGCTTGTACATTTTATAAATGTGTGTGTCAAATGCAGGCACAGACTGCCAACCTTGAAGAAATCTAATGTCTCCATTTTCACTACCTTATGAGAAGCAGACAAAACTTGAGGTTAGGGTAGTAAAACAAGAGTTATGTTTTCTGGCCTTAGGGTCCTCCTAGTGTCAAGTGGGTAGCAAAAGTACTCATTTTCTGAGAAAGATGCTGAGGAAAAGCATCTCTGAACTCACTGTAGATAACTTTTGCTGTATAAATCTATGTCTCATAAGTCTTGTCTGAGCCATCACTAGCAGCATTTTCTGCTTCTTTGGTGGCTTCGTTTTTATTTCCTTGATCTTCTGAATGCTGACATTTTCCTTGACTTGAGATAAGCCTCTCTGCTACTGCACATGTTATTTTGCTGTTCTTTGTGTGATTTTGTTTATTGGTACAATTCAAGTAGTTGCAAATAAATCAGCGTCTTATGCCAAAGAACAGAGGTTCTTTGGTTTTTTATAAACAGTGCTTATTAATCTTTGAGCCATGAATATTTTTAAGAAGATGATAAGAGCAATTACCATCTATCTAGAAAGGTATACATATATATCTGTAACATCTAATGAATAGCTTTATATTGAACCCCTGAAGTGCATCTGTGGGGTTCTACAGATTTAGTTAATCCCAATTTAAAATCCTTAGTATAGAAAATGGAAGAAACTGAAACGCATAAGAAACAAGAAGTGACAAAATGTTTTGTTGGAGGAAAGGTTAGCTTATTATAACTTCCCCTCCCCCGGCTATTTTCCTGCACCAAATAACTATTTTCTGGGTCTACAATATTTAAGACTTTCATTCTGTAATCAATTCCCAAGTGTACTGCTGGTCCTGTAGTCCAGGTCCTGCCATCCAGCTATGAAATCTTGGGCATAATATTTAGCCCCCTGAGTTTCAGTTTCTCATCCATAGAATGGGAATTAAAAACTACCAACATTATGGGGTTAAATGATATGAAGGACAGGGCCCAACATACAGTAGGTGCTCAATGAATGCTAGCTAGTCTAGGTGCAAATAGAAACACAACTCTGCCCTGAATCTTAGACCTGACAATTAAAGTAGCAAAAATTATCTGATGATTAAAATTATTCAGTTTCTTAATAAAGCCCTTCACTTTGCTCTTTTGTACTTGTTAAGAGGAGCTGCACTTAGATTCTCCAAAACAGTTGATTTGATCTGGCCCATTTGGTAAGGAATGTCTGCCAAACGTGCACTGTCTGATTCAGATGTAGTGATTGCTGCAGAAATTGGCTTTAGAATCTTCAGGGACTTCTGCAGTTGAACTGAGAAGACATCCTCATCAAGTACAGTGCTTCTAACACTTCTGGGTACTTTAAGATTCTCCACTACTACTTTTTCCTGAAGAGCCTTTGTTTTTTGCAAAACTCTCAAAGGAGATTCATGCTTTACCCCATAGAGTTTTACTACAGACGTTTGGTGTCTTTTATTCTTTGTGGCCCCTTTTCCTTGCCTAATCTTAATGACAGTCATGATGATAAGAAATTTTTTCAGATGACTTCTTGTCCTTTTCTTTGGCCCTTTTGAGGGAGTATCTGGCTTCATGTTATCATTAAGAGGCAGTGTGACATAGATGTGGCTTCAAACATTGGCTCAGTCATTTCTAGCTGTCATTATCCCTCTCTGTGCCTTCGTTTCCTCATCTTTAAAACAAGGAAGTTAGACTGATTATCTGGAAGGCTTTTCCTTCTTTAAAAACTTTGAAAGCTGGCCTGGACATGGTGGCTCATGCCTGCAATCTCAGCACTTTAGGAGGCTAATGCGGGAGGATCACTTGAGTGAGTTCAAGCCCAGCCTGGGTAACACAGTGAGATTCCGTGTGTATAAATTTTTTTTTTTAGTTAGCAGAGCACAATGGCATGGGCCAATAGTCCTGGCTACTCCAGAGGCTGAAGGAGGAGGATCACTTGAGCCCAAGAGTTTGAAGTTACAGTAAACTACAATAACACCACTACACTCCAGCCTGGGCAACAGAGTGAGACCCTGTTTCTAGGAGGAAAAAAATCCCTTTGAAACCTTAAAAAACAAGTATCCAACATGAAATGTCCATCCTCTTGTAATAATATGTAGGTTTTTAATTCATTTGTGATTTTTGGCGCTGTTTTCATGTGACTGACACTATCACTTTCCTGCTTTCTCTTGGAGGGCACATATTTTATAACTGCTGTATTCTACCATATAACTGTTTTTTCCTTTTTCTATGCATTTGCTTGTCTGTATAAAGGAGGTGGTAGTGCTGCCTTACAGTTTTAGAGTCTGTCTGTACTCCCTGTTTGTCTGTTTGTTAGTCTGTCTATCCATCTGTAATCTGTAGTCCTACAAAGCCCAGTGCTCTGTTAATTCTTCCTTGCACAGATTCCATTACCCATTCATATTCTTTCACTGGAAGAGGCTTGCTCAAAGAATGCTGCTGGGCAAATGGTATGACAGTCTTAGTAATTTGAAAACTTCCTGCAGTATGTGTTTTCCATTATTGACAATGGTGTTCCAGAAGAATATATGGCTCTGGAAAGAGTTTGGTCAATTTTTTTCTGCTCTTCAGGTGTCACCTGTGTACTAATGAAGCCATTGAGAGTGCTTTGTATGCAGTGGCTAACACCTTTGTTGGCTTAGGGGTCCTGAACAGGCACTTCTTCCTGGTGATACTGAGGTTACAATGACAGGAGCACAGCTGTACGCAGAACACCAATGTGTGTGTGCTTTTTCCTCACTGCGCTTTTTCTCTCACATTTTAAAAATTTCTGCATAGCACTTCCCAGCTTCAATTTTTAAAACAGAATTTGGAAATGTGCCTTTCAACCAACAGTTCAGTGGGTGACTATCAGCATGCAAAACTTTCTACGTGCTGGAAGTAGCCTTACTATTTTACAAAAGAGAAAGTCAGTAGAAGTGAACTTTGCCATAGCCCTGCCCCCAAATTAGCTGGAAACACCTTTCTAGTCAATCAGCCTTTCTTCCTTTCTCCTAAAGCTAGGTAGGAGATTTTGTGACAAAGCCTTAGATTACAAGGAATTCATGTGTTACAGGTTGTGGGAATCATGCAGCTGCAAATCAAATTCAGATGCATTTAAATTCCTGTTTATTAAGGAAGAGGCACTCTCCTTTTCCTGGCTGCTTTGTAGACTTTAAGATCACAGGGCAGGAGAAATTATGTTTCTGTATCTCTCTAGCTTCAAGACCTCTACATCTTCCCTAACTCCCTTCTGTCTTAGGCCTTTTTTGACCAATAAGTGCCACATCATTAATCTCTCTCTGTCACTGTCCACTTTAGGTCCACTCCACTGAGATGGTCAGAAGGAGTACACCTTTTATTGACAATAGAAGCCAATAAAAGAAAACTCACAACAAAGCAAACTAAATCTTTCTTCTATCTCTCTAGGGGTCAAAAGTGATCTCTTGTTTGGCAGTTCTACTCTGGTTGGTCTTGAGTTTTAGGAAATGTAAGGTATTAATTATATTAGATATGAATAAGGGAAAATCATGCTATTGCATGATAAAGCTGAGTCACAGTATATGACCCTCACTGTAAATCTCTTATTATTCTGTAAAGATTTATAATCTATTATTTAAACTGTTTTGCAAGAAAAAGCATATTCAAACATTTACATTTTGTCTTAGTCCTTATCTCTCTAAAGGAGTCAAACAAATATAAAATAATTAGAAGAAAATTAATAACCCATCAAGAATTGGTTATAACGGTCGGGTGCAGTGGCTCACGCCTGTAATCCTAGCACTCTGGGAGGCCAAAATGGGCACATTGCTTGAACTCAGGAATTTAAGACCAGCCTGAGCCAGAGTGAGACCCTGTCTCTATTAAAACTAAAAAAAATTATGCCAAGCACTGGTGGCTCACACCCTGTGATCCTAGTACTCTGGGAGAGCCAGGCTGGTGGATTGCCTGAGCTCACGGGTTTGAGACCAGACTGAGCAAGAGCAAGATCCCGTCTCTAAAAATAACCGGGCGTTGTGGTGGGCACCTGTAGTCCCAGGTGAGCCAAGAGAATCACTTTGGAGGTTGAACCAACAGAATTGCTTGGGCCCAAGAGTTTGAGGTTGCTGTGAGCTATGACACCAGAGCACTCAACTATAAGGCAACTGAGTGAGACTCTGTCTCAAAAAAATAATAATAATAAAAAAGAAAAAGAAAAAAGAATTGCCTATAAGTACAATATAATGAGCAAGGATTAATCAAATATTTATTGTATATCAATTATGTTACCAACTATTCAGGGTATGCAAAAGACAAGGCTATGTCTCAGGTTGCTCGTGTCCTGTTTGAAGAATCAAACCGTGTTATGAAACAACAGGCTGATGCATTATGAAATGTAAGGGCATAGTAAACCATGGAATGCAGAAGATACAGAAGTTTAGAAGAGAGAAACTTCTTTGATGGGTAGAATGGTCAGGGTTTAAGGCTTTAGCTAGAAGGGGAGGAAAACTACAAGGAAGAAGAAAAGATCATGATAAAAAGCGTGGGGGTTCATAGCGCATAAGGCAGTTAAAATAGTCAAATTAAAGCAGGAAGGGTGAGAAAGTTGGTTGGAGAGAGTACCTGGGAGGCTTTGAAAGCTATAGTATTTTGATTCAAATTATAGACTACGGGGAATCAAGGTTTTTACAAGGAAAGTAGTGTCATGAAAACATTGTTTCATGAGGACTAACCACCAAAGTGGCCACATTTAGATAAACAGGAGGAAGAATGTGGAGGACAGGAATACATACCAAAAAACTGCTGTGGCCAATCAAGGGCAGGTGCTTAGAAGTTGAGCTGTGAAGATAGTGGAGGAAGTAGACATCTGTGACAGTCATTACTAAGCAGAATAGATAACACTTGGTGACAGACTTCATCTAGAGTAGAAGAAATACAGCTATGCCAAGGACTCCAAGGTTTTTGGTCTTAAGGTCTCAGGGGGGTTGGTATAACTGATTGGGGAGAAGACAAATCTGCTTTTTACACTGATTAGGTTTGAAGTGACAAAGGGACAGCTAATGAAAATGTTCAGCAGGCTGCTGGAAATGCAGAAATCTAAGCCATAGCTGTGCATTCCTAGGGAAGGATGACTCACTCAGATGTGTCTAGGTAGGAGTGAGGGAACCCATCCATCTCAGGAGTGTAGAAAGTGAAGTCATCTTTAAAGGGAGAGTGGCAAAGAGAGACATGCTTTGCAGTAGCCATCAGGAGGATGATTATTGGGTCTCAACTGATGAAAAGAAAGTGAACTGGGACAGCTATCCTTGGTTCAATGACTCTTCCTAGGGTTGGACAGAGGCATTACAATGGTAGAGTGGTACCAGCTGGAGAGGAGGGTGAGGGGACTCTGGAGGGGATAAACAGGACCCAAGAGAACAAGGAGAAGATAAAGGGAACATGGGAGAAAGGAGAGAGCAAATATATTGTTATTAGAGATTGGAGCATGCTAAATTGCAAAGGGAGATGGAGACCCCTTCATAGCAATGCAGAGGACAGGCAAGTTGTGTTCCAGAAGACAAGTCTGGGGACCAGGGATATCTCCCTCATATTGGCTTGCTTTGCCTCCATCCCAGGACACTTCTAAGGAAGCCCTGCATCCCATCCTCCAGGCTCTAGCTCATAAAGGCCTTCAGGGACAGAAGTCCAACAGCTGGTGCGGGCAGCAGATTTTGCTATTGGAACTTGATCCCATCCACTTGCATTGTTGGCTCAAAGCTGCTGATTCACTTCAGGGATGGTTTTATATCATTTAAATGCCATAAACACTAACAGCAAAATAGCCCACTGGCTGGCCCCTTGCTTTCCACACCTGCCAGGCCCACCACCTGCAGCTGCACTTGAAGAGGACAAGGAATACCCATTAGCCCCTATAGGGGTAGTGATAAGTGTCCTTTAAGCCTGAAGGAAAGATGGGGTGCTAGGGATGGAGAGGTAAACAAGATGATAGAGGTCCATTTGGCTACTGGGGAGACCACAGCTGAATATCTTGCTGAGAAGGAGGAGTAAAACCAGGTCATCTCTCTCCCATCTCCATCTGGGTTTGGAATGCAAAGAGACAGAGGCAAAGGCAGACACAAACACACAAAGAGACACAAAGCTACACAGCGCAGAGGTGCACGCACAACTGACTGCAGACAGAAGTTTAGCTAACGAGGCACACGTGGGCAGAGCTGCACACATACTCCTACACATCTGCAGGGCTCTTTCCTCTTTCCATGGAGTACCCTGGTGTGAGTAGAGGCAGGCCCCTCTCTTCCAGGCCTCACCCCTTCCCCTTTGTGTTTTTCCAGGTCGTGACATGGCGAGCACCACTCTGCCTGGTTACCCCCCTCACGTGCCCCCCACTGGCCAGGGAAGCTACCCCACCTCCACCCTGGCAGGAATGGTGCCTGGTAGGTGACAATACTGCAGCTGCCTAATCTGGGTGGGGGTAACTAAATTGTGGGTAAGCTGCTGAGTGGTCTGTAGTCCAAGGCTGGGGTGGGGGGAGACACAACTTCCTGCCCTGCAAACCACTGCTATTCTGTCCCTCTCTCTCTCTAGAGGCTGCAGTTGCTCCCTCATCCTCCCTCCTGAGCAATCCAGGGAGAAAGCTTACAGAAGTGCCCCCTTGTGTGCAACCCACTGTATGTCATGGCCCCTCCACAGCGCCCACCCAAGCCTGTGCCCGAGGAGCACTCAGCCTCAGCTCCTCCCTCAGTGCCCCAGCCCACCCCCAGCCAGCTGACACTGCTTAGAAGAGCCTGCCCTGGTTTCCATGGAAACTTGGAGCCAAGAACCATTTCCAGGGACATGTCAGTCACTCAGACAAAGCCACTCAGGTCCATACCAAGCCACAGGGGAAGACCAATGTTGAGAACCAATCCCAACCCAGAGAAAGGAGGCAGCTAGTCCCTAAGAGGAACAGAGGACAGGCTATGGCAGGAACCAGAGAGACTGTGGCTTCAGACATACAAGCTAGAACACCCTACATCTCCTCAGAGGAACCCAGGCCCTCACTCTCCTCCAGGGCGCTGACCCATCCCCTGTGTGAAAGATGGGTTTGGGCTGTGTGGATCAGAGAAGCAGAGGCTGCATTTGTGGGTAGGGTGGCTACAGCTGGAGGTGGTGCTACCCCCAACCCTTCACCCCAGATTGGGAGGGGCAGGGCTTGAAGCCAAAGACAGATGAAGTTCCTATTTGCATAATCACCAAAAAACTCTTGTCTTAAAGAGGGTTAAGACTCATTCAGCCTGCAACCCACCCTTTCTGGCCACCCTCTGAGTGGCCTTTTCTTGAAATTTGACTCTCACTGGTGGGGGGAAGGAGAAAGATAGAAGAGGGTGACTGGCCCCATCCATCCAGGGACCTTCAGGGACCGGGTAAACAGAGCTTGGGGCTTCAGTGATGGCAAAGATGACATTTGCTGCAGGGTGTTACAGAACAGGGGCTGAGGGGAGTTGGATCTGTGTATGAAGGGACTCTTGCCCAGGTTTAGGGGAGAGAAAGTAGAAGCCTTTTAGGGAAACAAGGAGATTTTGGGGAGAAAATCCCAGCAGTGGGCAGATGGAGGCTGGAGGAGGTCTCAGCAAAGTAGGGGTGAGAGAGGAGTGGGAAGGTGGGGGTGGGGAGTCTGCAGGGAGGTGGGGATGATAGGAGCCGCAGAGAGCTCATGGTGGCAAGGGGGGAGTCGTTAAACAGAATCTAGTGCTGATGAGGAAATTACACTTGTTTCATTAGCGATGGGGAAGGAGATAGCTCAGTTCCTCTTGGTCACAGTTGAGCTCAGAAGCTCATTATCCTGCTGCACGCATGCTTTCCCTCCTCGTCAATAAACAGGCTTTCCAGTGGCTGCATCCCCCACCCCCACCCCAGCTCCCTCTCAGAGAGGGGCCCCTTCTCCTCTACTTAACCCGCGGTTAGGGATCACTGTAAACAGTCTGGGGTCATCACACAGGAGAAAGGGCGAGGGGGAAACCCGGAGGCCTGGCCTTTCTCCCGCGGAGGGAGGGAGGCAGCTTCCGACGGCTCTCAGCCCACGGGCCCTCGGCTCGCCTCTCTCGCACCAGCGGGCAGTCCACCTGCCTCCCGCTGCCTCCATCCCCTACCGTACCGCCAGTTTATAGAACCTTACTCAAGGGAAAGGGGGGGGGTTCCCAATAGAGCCCCACACCTTGTATTGCCACCGCGCTGTGATGCCACTCTGAGGACTTTCCGGGATAGTGTCACCAGACCAACCCCTCTGCTTCCACCCCGTGGAGCTGTGACTCCTAGAAGCCGCGTGTTCACTGTAAAGGCCCTTAGTCCCCAACGCAGCTGGGTGGGCGCTCCTGGACAAACCCTTCCGGGTGGCACCGGCTCACAGGTCTCTGATGAGTTAGACGAGGGGGTGATTCCCACTTCCGCCCCCGACTGTTGCCACGCAGACCGCGGGACTGCCCCGCCTCCGCGCGGCCAGCACTCTCGGGAAAAGCCATTACCCTGCCCGCGACACCTGCACCTCAGACCTGGAGCGGGGCGGAGAATCGGCCCGCGGGGTTCGTGGAGTCCGCTCCAGTGTGCGCGTGTCTGATCCCCACTCCCCCACCCTCCCGCAGGGAGCGAGTTCTCCGGCAACCCGTACAGCCACCCCCAGTACACGGCCTACAACGAGGCTTGGAGATTCAGCAACCCCGCCTTACTAAGTGAGTACGCCACCTGGCTGGCCGGCGGCTCAGCGCGTCCGCCCGCCTGCCCGCGGTCCCTTCCTCCCTCCCTCACTCCAGCCCTCCAGCTCCGCAGTGGAGCTTTCGGACACGAGTCCCACTCCCGTGACCCGACCTCTGGGTGCCCAGTTGGGACAGATAACGTGCATCACTGAAACCCAGGGACCCCTTGAGGACATTCGCGTCTCCCTCCCTTCTCCTCCCTTCCGTTCCCTCTTTTCTCCTCCCCTCCACCCGGTCGCTAGAGTCTCCGCTCCACTTTCACTGTTGGACCCTCCCCCTCCCCCAGGGCACGCGGCCCGGCGTCACTGATCCCGTCCCTCTCCGGCCGCGTGAACGCCGCTCTTCTCCGGGCAACTGGCCCCACGGCCCAGCCATGGTGTCCCCGCCCGGATCCCGCTGGACCCCAGCCCGGGGAGGTCTTTACTTTGCTTTTCTTTCCTTTTTTGTTCTCCTGTTTGTCCTCTCACCCAGCCCATTCTTCTCCTGTGTTAACTTCCAGGTTCCCCTTATTATTATAGTGCCGCCCCCCGGGGCTCCGCCCCTGCCGCTGCTGCCGCTGCCTATGACCGCCACTAGTTACCGCGGGGACCACATCAAGCTTCAGGCCGACAGCTTCGGCCTCCACATCGTCCCCGTCTGACCGCCCACCCCGGAGGGAGGGAGGACCGACGCGACGCGATGCCTCCCGGCCACCACCCTAGCCCCACCAATGTCCCAGGACCCCCACAACCCTTCACATCAACCCGTCAAAGGCCGGACAGGACGGGTGGAGCCGCGGGCGGGACCCTCAGGCCCGGGCCCGCAGCCCCCAACCCCGCCCACCGCCCCTCCCCGCCTGCCTGGACTGCGCGGCGGGACTCGGCCTCGCTCGACTGGCCCCGGAGCCGGCCAGCCACCCAGCAGACTCGGGCCCGGCCCGCGGGGGCGCGCGCCCCAAACATTTCTGTGACACACAATCAGCGCGACCTGCAGAGCAGCCCAGCCCGGGAGCAAGCCAGCCTCGGCGGCTAGGGCGCCAGGAGCTTCGCCGGAAGGGCAGGCAAAAGAAATTAAGAACAAAACGACTTTTTGCAGGAGGAAGAGCCCCTTGTCGAACCCTTCGGCAAAATGCCCTACCCCCTGCAGCCAGCCGTCCTGCTCCCGCCTCTGGGTGTGCCCTGCCTAAAAAGGCCAAATGGGTGCACACGAGTCGGGCTCTAGGAACCGGCTTTGAGGGAGACAGCCCTTTCCAAGGTTGGGACACAAGGAGAGGCGGCCCCAGCAGCCCGCACTTGCCGAACCCGACATCTGGCTCTTACCTGCTCCGCCTGGACTGCCTAGTTTCCCAGGGCCCAGCCACCTCCTACCATCTGACCTGACTCTCACTCCTGCCTTGCCCTTACCTCAGCGTCTCTTCCACCTGCTGGCCTCCCAGATTCCCCTCCTGCCCTTCCTTTGCCCATCCCACGACGCCCTGCACTGCTCCCTAACTCGCAGCCCCATCGGACGCTCTCCCAGGCCGCCGCAGGATCAGTTTCCGTAGGCCGCGGACACTGGTCTTTCCCAACCAGTTACTTGATGCCCCCTCCCCGACACAGACTCTCGCGATCTGTCAGTGGTGGGAACCGCTTCTAAGCTGGCGTTGAGTTGCCGCAGGTTGGAAGTGGGAGGCTGCCCACTCCTCACCGCCACCTCCCAACCTCCTCCTCCGGCAGGAACTGAACAGAACCACAAAAAGTCCACATTTATTTAATATGGTCTTTGCAAAAAGGAACAAAACAACACAAAAATCCCACAGGCCGCTGCTTTGTAGAAAGACTGTGTGTCGTGTGAAGGCGAACCCCTGTGTATATAACCCCTCCTCCTCCACCCGGTCCGGCCCCGCCCTATAGAGTCCCGGTCGCGCGCCAGCCCTGCCTGTAGATACGCCCCGCTGTCTGTGCTGTGAGAGTCGCCGTTCGCTGGGGGGGGAGGGAGGGACACAGCTACACGCCCACTAAAGCACAGCACGTCCTGGGGGAGGGGGGCATTTTTTATGTTACTAAAAAATTACGAAAGAAATCTCTATGCAAAATGACGAACATGGTCCTGTGGACTCCTCTCTCCTGTTTTGTTGGCTAATTCTCTGTAATTCCGCGTTTTCGCTGTTTCCTCCTGGCATCTCTCCGCTTTCTTCATCTCTCCTGTCTGCTTCTCTCGCCCTGTGTCTCTGTTTCTCTCCGTCTCTGTCTCTTTTGTCTTTCTGTCTCTGCTCCTCGCTCGGCCTCTCTCCCCAGCCCTGCCTCGGCCGCCCTGTGGGCAGCCCTGTCGTCGCAGGCTACATCAGAGGTGGCACCTCTAGCCCCCGGGGCTCGCCCCCTCGAGGCCGTGCCCCGCGCGTGCTGGGCGGCCGGGCCGCCCTGTCCCGCCCCGTAGTTGCTCTCTCGGTAGTGGCGATGCGCCCTGCATGTCTCCTCACCCGTGGATCGTGACGACTCGAAATAACAGAAACAAAGTCAATAAAAGTGAAAATAAATAAATAAATAAAAATCCTTGAACAAATCCGAAAAGGCTTGGAGTCCTCGCCCAGATCTCTCCTCTCTCCCCTTCGAGCCTTTTTATTTAAAAAGGAAAAGGAGAAAAGAGAATAGTTTAAGGGAACTGCCAGCGCTCAGCCAGGCTCCAGTGGCCCGAGCTGGGCTGCGAGGGCACCGAAGTCTGAACTCCGAGGCCCGGCCCATCCAGGTCCTGTGGGGCTGGCCGGGTAGAGGCCCTGGACTCAGACCCAAGTCTAACCTTCGAACGGTCCCCTGACAGTTCTGGTCTCCTCAGCCACTTTCAGCGCGTCAGTTCGTTTTGATTCTTTTTCTTTTTCTTTTTGTGCACATAATAAATAAATAAATAAATAAATAATAATAATAAATAATAATAAATAAAATTTTGTATGTCACTCCCCACGGCTCCAGGTTTGTCTCTCCCTGTCTCTGGGGTGGGTCTCCCTTCACACTGCTCATCCCCAATAACCCCCTCAATGATCCTCTCAACTACACGCCCACTGTGACTCCCTCCAACCACGTTGCCTGGACACCCTTGGCCACTGAAGGCAAAGGCAGAGATCGGCCTGCGCATCAGTAGCCTCTTTTCCCTAGGCACCCCTGCCCTCAGAGCGAACAGTTCTCGCTTTCTGAACTTCAGAATAACTCAGAGTAATTCATCTATACCAAGCCAACTCTGCTGTCCTGGCACTCTACCTGCACCCACATTTAGGGTGCAGCAGGCTCTCAGACCTGGATGTCCCATGCTGTCTCCACGTGAAGGCAAGGGTGGGAGAGTGGGTGTGGCTGTCCTATCCCCTCCCTCGGCTTACTTGCACTGCAACTTTATCCCCAGAGTACGCAATGAGATCGCGGAGACCTGCAGACGCTTCCACAAATTTCCTCGTTCTGAATTTACTTCTGGGCCTGAGAGTGCCAGACCTGAGGAAACTCGGGGAGCCAGCTCATGATACTTTGCCCGCCACTCTCAGGCCTTGGCGAGCAGCAGCTGGGACTGGTGGCCTTGGTACAGTGATCCAGCAGTCTGTAGGCTGGTCTCAGTGGTTGGCTGACTCCACACGAATGGATTTCTGTTTGTCTTTGTGGGTCTATACGTCCCTGGGTGTGTCTGAGAGTGAGATAATAGAACTGTTAAGTCTTTTTTAGACATCTTTCTTCTTGTCCTCAGGAGTCCAGCAAAGGATCTGTGGGTCTGTCCCTATGTCTCTGTTCTAGTTTGGAGGAGGGATGTGGTGACTGTCCAGGATTGTCCTGTTGCATCAGAAATACTTGGGAGGGTTGGGAGGGTTAGGAGGGGGATGGGAGGGGGAGGGTCTCCCCAACCCTCCCCTTCAGCAACCTCCTAGCTCTAACCCTCCCACTCTTACCATCTCAAAGGCCCTGGCTTCCACTTGGGCTCACTCTGGGAGACTTTTTCTACACCCCTGGGAAACCTTCCCTCTGCTTCCACCTGCACCTTCTCCCATTTGAAAGGCTCTTGAAACTCTGAGCCAGAAATAACTGGTGGGGGGGTGCATGGTACAAGCAAGGCCGTGGGCAGACTAAGTAATGACCTTCCTCCTTGGCTGGCTGGGAGTGTTTATCCTTCCTACCAGGATCCCAGAGACCTTTCCTTTCCCAAGGCAGTTTGTCCATACATATATCATGGCACCTAAAGGGTATATGAAGGACCCCCACACACAAATCAGCAATTCCTCCCCCACAATCAAGTCTATTTCCATCCCTCTCCCTCCCCTTCTCTTTATTCCTCAACTCAACAAACAGCAGCAGTCCCACTTTCCACCCTGTTAGAAATCTGCCAATCTCCTAAAAGAGTGGTCTTCAAATTTCTTTGATCATATACCCTATTGGTAAAAAGAATTCTGAACATGTACTCCGGATATAAGTGTATTTACTTATTTACAAATTCCATAAATATACTACCAGACTGGTCAAATCTTATAAAATGTAAATTAGAAAAGGGATGAGATTGGAATAGATAGAATTTCTAATGTTTTCTTCTCATACCCAAATGGATTATCTTGCATCCCCTGGAAAGTATGAACCCTAGTTGGAAAATCTTGCTTAAACCCATGAAAATCCAGTATGACAGAACCTTTGACTATTGCCTAATGTCCAGTAAGTGAGTTTGTGGATGTTACCGAGGCACTGGGTTCACTGCCCTCATCATATGTAGCAGGTACCTGGCCACTAGTGCCCAGCTTTGCCTCCAGGTTCCCCAGACAGGAAGCCCTACTCTGCCCAATCCATCAATTTGGGAACCAGGGCTTCTTACATGGATCCCACCAGAAACTGTTGTCTTTTGTTTCTGGTCTCTTTCACACCAAATTGGACAGCAAGGACCCCACTGTTTATCATTTCTGCTCAGATGCTTTCATGCGGTCCCTCCTGGGGTGCTGATTTCAGTTTGGAATCACCCTGAGAGTTCCAAACATGCTCTCTAGTCCTTAGCCAGTTGCCTGTTCTAACTGCACTCTCATTACCCACCCCCAGTACAAAAATGGTCTATTCTCCAGCTTCAGCTTATTTTCCCCAAAACTCATTTTGACTTTGCTAGTTCTGTCCCCACCAACCCCGACAGAGTTCTGAGCTGAGGTACGCAATGTATGACAGTTGAAACAAATGAGAAAATGTGTCCTGGTTTGACATAACAACAGTAGCAGAGCCATGAAGGCATGGAAGTATACCAGATAAAATGTGGCTGAAGTATTGTACCTAGGAAGAGATGGAGGGGGTAGGAGGGAGGTGGCAGGAGATGCAACATATTTGTATGAGCAACTCTCTTGGTACAGAATTGGACTTGTACACAAATCCACACTGAACCAATCAATCTTCCTCTCTGAGGGAACAAGACTAGAAAGTATGGAGAGAATGAGACCATTATACTTGAGCAGCAAAGCCTGATGGAGGCCCTAAGGGATTTCCTAGTCTTCCTCATTGCAGTAAAGGTAGCTCCATTCTACCAGTCACTCAAGCCCCAAACCCAAATCTTCCCCAGCTCCTCCTACCTTTTGCATCCCACATCTGATTTATCAGCCAAATCAGAGAGTTCTGCCTTTAAAATGGATCCAGAATATGATCACTTCCAGTTACCCATTCTGCCTTTAAAATGGATCCAGAATATGATCACTTCCAACTACCCACACTGTATCATCCTGGTCCAACCCAGCATGATCCTTTACCTGGACATGCAAACAACAAACAAGGTTTTTATTGGCCAGGGCGCAGTGGCTCACACCTGTAACCCTAGCGCTCTGGGAGGCCGAGGTGGGTGGTTTGCTTGAGCTCACCAGTTCAAGACCAACCTGAGCAAAAGTGAGACCCCATCTCTACTAAAAATAGAAAAACTGAGGCAAGAGGATTGCTTGAGAACAAGTGGAGCTATGGCGCCACAGCACTCTACCCAGGGCAACAGCTTGAGATTCTATGTCAAAAAAAAAAAAAAGTTTTTATTGGTATTTCTGCTTCTATCTTTGCCTACCTCCAGTAGCCACAGTGATTGTCTAAAATGTACAGCAATTCATGTCCTTCCTCAGCTCAAAGCCCTCCAGTGGCTCCTCATCTCTCTCAAAGTCAAAATCCTAAAACTGACCTCTCAGGTTCTACATTCCACTCTTCACTCACCCCCATGAGCACCATAAATCGCCTCCCATCACTTCCTCCAGCTCACTGTGTGCTCCGAGCCTGCCGGCCTCTGTGTTGTGCTTCTATCACAAAGAAACATTTGCACTTGATGTACCTTTTGCCTGGATAGTCTCACCTGGACACCCCCATGACTGGCTCCCTCACTTCTTAAGGTCTCAACTCTAAAGTTAACCTAATGGGAAAGGCCTTCCCTGGACCATCTTTTTTTTTTTTTTTTTTGGCCAGGGCCGGGTTTGAACCCGCACCTCCGGTATATGGGGCCAGCGCCCTACTCACTGAGCCACAGGCACCATCCCCTGACCATCTTAAATCAACCAGCATACCCCCTACCATCACTCTGTTCCTATCCCCTGCTTCCCCACACCGTTTACCACCACTTGACAGATTACATGTTTTATTTTGTATGTCCCCTCCTTTCCCATTAGAATGTGAGTTTCATGAAGACAGACTTTTGTCTCCTCTCTTTACTACTATTTCCCCAGTGTCTGGGACTGTGCTTAGCACTCAGGAGGTATTCAACAAATAAATAAATGGAGTGATGACAAAGAAGAAATCATGAGTAAGCAGGAGGCGTGAGGTAAGGGAAAGATCACAGAGTAGAGGGCCAGAGATGATAGGAGCCCTCAACAGGAGGAGGGTGACCCTAGATAGCAACTGAGTTGCTAATGAGGAGGTTGGAGAGGACAGATGCTATTCTTGCTTCTGCTGCAACCCAGAGTTTTGATTTGGGTTTGTTTTGTTTTGTTTTTTTGAGACAGAGTCTCACTTTGTGCCCTGGGTTGAGTGTAGTGGCATCATAGCTCAAAGCAACCTCAAACTCTTGGGCGCAAGTTATTCTCATGCCTCAGTCTCCCAGGTGACTGGGACTATAGGTGCCTGCCACAACACCCAGCTAAATTTTCTATTTTCAGTAGAGATGGGAGTCTTGCTGTTTCTCAGGCTGGTCTCAAACTCCTGAGTTCAAGCAATCCACCTGCCTCAGTGTACCAAAATACTAGGATTAGGGATGTAAGCCACCACGCATGGCCTGCAACCCAGAGATTTGAGACTCATGAGCACTGAACTCTTCAAGTAACTCCCAGCATGACCTGGGCCCTTGGGTTAATCTCTGGTCTTTATGATTCAAAGCACCTACCACAGTTCCCATGGTACTATGCCAGGGATGGCACCAAAGTTGCGTCTCTCCTTCCACTGGGAAACTTACCCTGCCCCCATCCTATATAGTTCTGTCAGTCAGAGTGCTCCATCAGCTCCTGACTACAGATTTGGGCCTGTGATCTCCATCTGGCCAAGGAGGATCCCACGTCCCTGGGCACAGCACAAAGACCTCAAGTTAGAAACAACAGGAGTTCTCCCCTATTGTTACTGTACACAGGCTATTATTGAGTATCAGAAGAGGCAGGGCCTCTTCTTTTGGACTGTGAGCAGCAATGATGGGGGCTTAGAACCCCTAAGAACTCCCCTCCACTATGTGGAGGATTCCCACCTGAGAATGAAGCCACAACCACAGTCAAACAGAGACCAACACAGCTAAGAGGTAGAGAGAGAAAGAGGTCTGGTGCTATCATTTCAGCTTCTGGAGTGAGACCTAGTTTTGAGTTTCCAAGACCATAAGCCAATACCTTCTCCTTTTTTTGGCTTATATAAATGTGTTGGGGTCTATCATTTGCAACCTAAAACGTTCTGACAAACATTTGCAGAGGATACTAATGCTCTGTTTGGATCCAGTGCCCTTGAATTTTTTTCCACAGGAAGTGAGAGCTATGGAAAAATTTTAAGCAAGAAAGAGGGCTTAATAAGTTTGCATTTTTGAAAGAGTATTCTGTCCACAATGTGAGAAATGGGATACAAAGAGACAATGGATACAGGGGGAACTGTATGAGATCACTACCCTGGCACAGGCAAGAGATGATGGGGTTCTACACTAATGATCAGGTTAGCTCCAGAACGAAACTGACATGAAAAATAACAGGGTTATATTTTTAAGCAAAAAAGAAAAGAAAAGTTCAGAAAAGAGGACACATTGTGTTAGAAAAAGATAAAATAATTTTTAATCACATTTGCTTGTATAAACAAACAGAAAGATAAACAACAATCTAATAAAAAATGGTTGTCTCTGAGCAGGGAACAGTGTGGATGGGGACAGGGTAAGGGTGAGATTTCTATGTTGCAGAATACTTTTTTTAAAAAAACCTAGTTTTGCCAGCCAGAGCAAAAGAGAGTCCCCATCTCTACTAAAAATATAGAAAAACTGAGGCAAGGGGATCACTTGAGTCCAAGAGTTGAAGGTTGCTATTAGCTATAACAACCATGGCACTCTACCCAGGGCAACAGCTTGAGATTCTGTCTCAAAAATAAATAAATAAATAAAATCTAATTTTGACTATATTGAAAAATAAAATTTCACTTAAGAAAAAGTAAAGAAAAGAGGGCAGCGCCTGTGGCTCAAAGGAGTAGGGCGCCAGCCCCATACGCCGGAGGTGGTGGGTTCAAACCCAGCCCCGGCCAAAAAAAAACTGCAAAAACACAAAAACAAACAAAAAAAAAGTAAAGAAAAGAGAGAACAAGGTCCTTGAAACATTGTTTCACAAATAAATTTGACTCTTATTCTATAATTGTGGGAAAGGCCATTGGATTTGGTGATTAGGGGACACCTGGTGCTTTCTGTAAATGGAGGGAGGGCTCTAGAGCTAGGGGTGTGGCTAAGACTTGAGAAAGCAGATATATAACCGAGATTCTTTTGAAAGGTCTGGAAGAGAGGCGAACACATGAAGATGGTGTGGTTGGTGAGCTCAAGAGAAGGTTCTTGGCTTGGCACCTGTAGCACAGTGGTTACGGTGCCGGCCACATGCACTGAGTGTGGCGAGCTTGAACCTGGCCCAGGCCAGCTAAACAACAATGACAACTGCAATAAAAAAATAGCCGGGCGTTATGGTGGGCACCTGTAGTCCCAGCTACTTGGGAGGCTGAGGCAGGAGAATCACTTAAGCCCAAGAGTTCGAGGTTGCTGTGAGCTGTGATGCCATGGCACTGTACCAAGGGCAACATAGTGAGACTCTGTCTCAAAAAAAAAAAAAAAAAGAGAGATAAGTTTCTTTCAGGCCAAGGGTTCTGTGGACCAGCCTGCTGGCTGAGGCAGAGGGTGGGAGGCAGGGGATAAACACAGGCTGTTCATGGTAGACAAGAAGGACTTATAGAAAGAGGTCTGAAGGAATAGGGTGGAGGTGTGGGGAGAACCAGAGAATTCTTCTGGGTAGAGGAAGGTCCTGCAGGGGTAGGGGCCACTAAGGTTGCTGGGAGAGATTACAGGAGCCACAGCCGCGATCTGCTGAGAGTAGGGGGAGCAGGGCTGCATCCAGCCTTGAGGAGGGTAGAGAATTTTGAAGACTCTTTCCCGGGGATGCAGAAGGCAGTTGTGAGAGCAGAAGACGCACACTGCTAGCCAGCAACAAGAGAGCTCACGCTGGTTCCCCTCCCCCTGGCTCCATCCTTCAGGACACAGCAGCCAGATTATACAGCACAAGATTATGCTGCCCTGGCCTCCTGAACCCCATCCATGTCTCCCTCCTCCATGGGGCCTCCCTAGTTGACCTAACCCCAGTAGCACATTGGGCCCATTCCCATGGTTTGATTATTGTGACGGTCCATCCCCAAGTGCCTCAGTGTGGCCTCTGCTGCCTTATAAGGAAAAGCCACACACATCTCCCAAGGAATTCCCAACCCCTACAGGCAACCTAGAGGCAGAATACAAAACTGTATGTGGAGGCTCCGCTAAGGGCAGAAGGGACACGTGACTTTCAACAAGCCCAGCCCTGTCTGTATGGCTCAGTTTCCTCATGTAGAAAACTAGATAGCCTCCAGGGCTCCTTCCCACCTGGACACTGTAGGCATCCATGGTTGTATACTGAAGGTGCTCGAGTGGTCTCTGTGGCCAGAAGATCACGTGACTTCTGTGGAGGTCGGGTAGGCACTTTCAGGTGGGGAAGGGAACAGGGGGAAGGCTTTTTAAACTAGAAAAGGAGGAGACATGGATATATTTGTTGCCATCCACCCCATCTGGGAGTCAGTGCCGCCTGTGCCTATCTCTCTTCGTACCATCTGCCCAGAGGTCTCTGGGCTGGAGGCTGCAAGCATTGAGGCAAGTGAATGGTGGTCTGAGGGGACCTGTGAGGGTGAGGGTAAGGCACTAGGGGAGGGAAACAAAGGAAGCAGCTATTTGGGACCAACTACATTTCCAGCCTCCCCCCCAACATCCCTGCTTGCCAAAACCATTCCAATACCCTAATTAGGCTGCCTCTTAGGCCCCCGTTAGCCAGGCCGGCTGAGCGCCCAGCTCCCTGAGGACTAGCCCTTTACCCCCTAGACTAATCAGTTCTTCACTCCTTGAGCGTGTGAGCGTTCTCACTACACATATCTGCACATGTGCATGCATACACAAACACACACACACTCCTTTATTCTCTCGCAGAACCCCACACCCCACTGCAGCCTTCAGAGGATTAATGTGTGATGGTACAGAACTTGCCCAGTGAGGATACCCCCATTTGGGATAATTGAAGAGTTAGGAAGAGGTCAAACAAAGTTTAGGGGTCCTATCCAATTTGAGGTTTTCTCTCAAACTTGTGGGATTAAGATGTATACCTCAGAATGAAGCCATGATTGGGGTACTCTATGATACCCTTGGGCTGACACCTCTCAGGCCCCCATCTATGGTCAATATTCATCCCCAACCCAAACACCCTCCTCCCCCTCATCTCACCCATCCCAGTCCATCCCCCTACCCCCTACCCCCAACACCCGCACTGTCAGCCCAAACACATGATAAATTGCCCTGTCAACAGAATTCATTCAGGGACCAATTAATTCCACAGAAATGAACCAGGAGCCATCAGTTGCTGAAAAACTCAGAGTGCAGGGAGCGGAGGGAGGGGTACAGGCGGGGATGGGCGGCAGGGGAGGGGATGGAGAGGCTGGGGAAGTTAGTCTGACAGAAATTGGTCATTTAATGCTTAAGTGCACGCTAGACAGCCCTGTCATCGCCCGCAGCCCCCGCGCGGGATTAATTATCAGAGGAGGAGAGGGCAGCCCAGCCCAGCCTAGCCGTCTGTCACCAACCAAGTCTGGAGTCACCCAGGCCTTGAACCACCCTGAGTCCACTTCCAAATCTCCAGGCCTCCTGCTTTCCTGACCAGCAGGACCTCTAGATCCCAGTCTTGGGCCCCACCTCATATCTTGAACCCTCAGCCACCTTTAGTAATGGCTTTGCCATCAACTAGCTGACCCAGGAAGACCTCTTCAACTCCTTGACTGGGTTAGACCCCACAACTCTCTGCACTCCTCTATCATTCCCCACCACCATCCTGGGTGATTATTTGTGAAGAACCTAAGGCAGGATTGTCCCATCCATTGATCCAGATCTGTGGGAATGGCACCATCAGCCACTCAGCTGCTCAAGCCAGTATCCTGCCATCATCCTTGACTCCTCCCTCTCCCTCTTCCCTCTCATCCAATCAGAATCCAGATCCTGAGGGTTCAACTTCACATAAATATGTCAGATCTGGTCCATTTGCTTCTAGTTCTCCACTATAGAACAAGAAGCCAGTTCAAGGCTGGAGCCATCATCAGTTCTGCATATGCTCCTGATTTAGGCTCTTCATAGTACCCTCACACCCCATGGTATCTGATATCTTTTGTTAAGTTTCCTGAGAATACAGTTCATGTTTTTATTCTCAAAAACTAATATCTTCAAAAATGCAAATAGCACAGGCCATCTGCTGCCCCTCCGCACACACTCATTTTCAACTTCATGCTCTTTGGGAAACAACATTGCACCTGTAAGAGATCAAGTTCAACTCTGAACTTGGTTCACAACACAAAACTCCAGGCTCTAGGCTGGGTGTGATGGTTCATGCCTATAATCATAGCACTCTGGGAGGCTGAGGGGGGTTGATTGCCTTAGCTCACAGGTTCAAGACCAACCTGAGCAAGAGCAAGACCCCATCTCTAAAAATAGCCAGATGTTGTAGCAGGCAGCTATAGTCCCAGCTACTTGGGAGGCTGAGGCAAGAGAATTGCTTGGGCCCAAGAGTTTGAGATTTCTGTGAGCTATGATGCCATGGCACTCTACTGAGGGTGACAAAGTGAGACTCTGCCTCAAAAAAAAAAAAAAAACCAACTCCAGGCTCTACTTCCAGACTGGCCTTGCTTCCTCTGCTCTCTCTGCTCCAGCCCAGCCACCTTTCCCTTCTGACCTTGCACATGGCATTCTTCTCTCAGCATGAAGTACTCCTTCCACCCTGCAACCTCCAATATTCACTTGATGAACTCCTGGTCATCCTTCAGATCTCAGATTCAAAATAATTCTCTCCTCTTGATAAACAGCTCTCCAAACCTTCCCACTTGTCAATATGTCACTCTGCTAAGTACTTGGACATTGTCTGTCTTTCCACCAAAATGTTAAGTTTCATGAGAATGAAGTTTATGTTTTATTCTCAAGTCCTGTACTTAACAGATACCAGAAAATGCTTGTTGAGTGAAGAAATGCCTACCCCTATCTTGATGCTACCCATGGCCTGACTCTGGGGCCAGTCTTCCCAGCATCAGAATGCTCTGGGCAGATCTCAACAGCTGGGGTGGCTACAGAGATGAGAAACTCAGAAAACATTTAGTCCATTGGAGACCCCTTCCAACTGACCTAGGCCAGCAATGCTGGGTGGGCTCAGATGAAGGAGAGGCTGCTGAAAGCTGGAGGTCAGAGTGGTGGAGAAAATGATCTAGAAGAGCAAAGCCAGGGTCTAGAAGAAGCAAGCTCTGCGCAGAGAGAAAGGCTGACAGAGGCACAGGGCTGAAGAAAACAGTTGGGAAGGAAACTTTGCAAATCTGACTTTGATATATTTACCAGAAGTTGATCTGATAGGACTTGGAGATTGACTGGATGAGAAATGGAAGGGAGAGAGAGGTCAGTTTCTGAAGGGCAGAGAACATCATACGGTTTAATTGGTGGGGGGGGGGATCACTGACTGCTTCTAAGGATGGTCCAAATACAAAGTTAATTCTAGTTCTCCGACAGGGTGACAAAAGGAAAGTTGGAGGCAGGGAGACTATTAGGAGGCCAGTGCCATCATGAAAAGGGCAGACAGAGAAAGAGGGAGCATGAGATAAGCTGGATGGCCTCCATCTACAAGTGTCTGGCCCAACAAGGCATGGGGGTAGCCTCACTGAGTTAGCATATCTGCTAGTGGGATATGAAAGTGAGAGAGATGAGGTGAGGATGGCTGCCTTTAAGGGCTGTGTCCCAAGAGGCTGGCAGCAGATGGGGCCATCAGCAGAGACAAGAAGAAAGACTTGGAACTAGAAATAACAGGTACGACAGGTTCATCGTCTTGTATATGTCAGCCATGCCTGAGCATGATATCCAACAGACATGACTATGGGGAAGTAGCTCAGGAGACTGAACTGGCCTTGGAATGTAGAATTGGGAGATTTATCTCTTGCCCCACTCTTCTAGCCTCCAAATTTGCATTTCACTTTGGATAGGCTAATGTAAATCTGTAACAGAGTAACAGTATAATACTGAACTAAAATAATCCTATAATGTATTACCATAATGCAATAAAGATGTGTCACCATAAAAGATACAAGTGAAGGCTAGGGGTGGTGGCTCACAAAGTGCTTGTAATACTAGCACTTGGGGAGACTGAGGCAGGAGGATTGCTTGAATGCAGGAGTTTAAGATTAAAGTGAATTATGATCACTCCACTGCATGCCTGCCTGAGCAACAAACCAGAGCAAGACTCTGTCTCTAAAGACAAGAAAAGACTTGACAGAAAGGAAATTAAAAAAATAACAATAAAAATAAAGACAACAAAAGACAAGATACAAGTGATAGTGTAGGGCTGTAAAGATGTAATTCAGAAACAAGATAACCACATGGCAATTTACTAATATCAACCAGGAAATGATGGGTCTGTGCACTATGGACAAACCTGGGCTATAATGAAGTAACCATGTAATCAGTGATATTGTAGTGTTGACATGACTATAAAGAGGCATATAACCCAGCAACGAAGTGAAAACCTGTCAGCGTAATCATGTTAATTCAGTAATGATGTCCTGATATAATGATGCAACCACATGATGGTAGAGTGCAGTAATGATGTCACACAATAATAAAGCCTTACAGAAGATGGAGAGAAAGAGTGTGGAGCTCTCAACCTAAGCCCCAGGGCCCCAAGAGTGGCGAGTAAGAGAGCTCCTCCCTAGTTGGAAAAGAAGCTTTTTGGGATGCTGCAGAGGCCTGGAAGTAGTTTCTATGGGAGATGCTGCAGCTTAGGATGGGAGAGAACTGAGCCAAAAATTGGGAAGGCAAAAAGTGGCAGTGGCACAGCTCTGTGGATCTGGCCAGAATGGAGGGTCCTGGGCTTGGGTCACAAGAATGCAGCCCCCGACTACAGAGCAGAAGTCGAGAGCCCTGACCATGTTCACTGCTATGAGTGTTTACTTGACCCAAGAGGTGTCTGCTCCTTCAGGAACTGAGAGGTTGGGAAAATCACATTCAGTTCTTGTAAGATTTTTCGACACCATATGGCAAGAATATGAAAGAAAAATCCAGAGTTAATAATAACACAATTGAAAACAACTCACATTTATCCAGTCTCTTCCATGTGCTGGGCACTGTGTTAAGTGTGTTTCCTGGATTATCCACAATAACCCTGTGAAAAAGATTTTATCATTTTCATTTTACAGTGAAGATAATGAGATCCAAAGAGATTAACATGTTTGTGCAAAGTCACATAGCAAGTAACAGGCAGAGCTAGAAGTCAAACTCAGGTCCTTCCATGCCTTTAAACCACATCCATGCTCTTGTCACTGGGCATCTGCTTTAAGAAGTGAGTGCCAAACCAATAAGAGATAAACCAATGAGTAGAAGGAGCCACAAGCTAAACAAGGAACATACTCCTAGACATAAATTTTGAGCAGCCATTATTAAGATGGATAAAAATGTGTAAAATAGTCTACTGTTTATCTAAGAAAGAAAGGATGAATAGAATATATATATACTTATTTTGCTTACATTTCTCAAAGTGAAAAGAAAAACAGAATAAAATGATCATCTATTGGAGAAGGGAGGAAACAAAGTGGAGAGGACAGGGTGAAAAGTAGACATCACTGAGTATAACTTATTTTATTTAAAAAAAGTATGTTATAAATTTGACTTTAAAACCATGTGAATACATTACAACAAAATCAAATCAAATAAATAGATAAGTAATCCCCCCCAAAATTAAAGGCAAAATGAAAGAAATGAACCTATCTATTGAGTTGGTATCATAACCACATAGAGAGAAACCATTTCAAGTAATTTAAAATCCAGTAATTGACTCTACACATATCCCTAGTGGGATATCCACTAATAAAGCAAATAAGTAATGATACTGACTTTTTAGAGTTTTTTGGTATGTGAGAAACAAACAAACAAAAACAGATGAAAGATCAATGATGATTAGTAAAATCCCCCATAGTCCTGAATTTGAGTTGGAAGTATCAGTAATAACTCTTGAGGCATTTTATCTTTTAAAAAAATGTATTTCCTGGCTGTATTCACTAATAAGGACAAGAAACTAACCAACTCAGTAGCAATTACAATTCCAGCCTCCAGACTGTGGTCTTTAAGTAACACTTTGCACTAAAAGGAACCAGGGCTCTTTGGGAGAAATGAAAGATTCCAGGTCAGAAACAGAGTATGTACAAGATGATTCTGAAAATCTTGTCCTACCGGAAAGACTATGAGGATCATGTAAAAGGACTCGTGCACTAAATAGAGGCCCCTATTGGCTGAAGATGAGACAGCTGAGCATCAATGAGAATAACTGCAATTGATTGAAACTCATCAAATATGTTTAAATCCAAAACTTTATTTATCTTCTTGGAAGGATGCTAGGGGAAACATACCATTATTTGGTAAATTGATAATTAAGAGAAAGAATCAAGCCCTGTTACACCTTAATGCAACCAAATAGTGGGAGAGGGGAAGTTTCTCTTTATAGAATTCTGCCAGGTAATAAATGAAAAAGGAATGGGTGGTATTAAAATATCACTTCGCAACTCCTCATGAAATCATGGACCCAGGTAATGATTATTAGTGGCTGTTAATTTTGGAAAAAGTGAGGCAACAGAACATTGGGTTCCTCTTGATGAAAATACAAGGCAAAACAAAATAAAACTCTATAAAATAGTATTTCCAAAAACACCCCCTGAATCTAAGGTTACATCTAAAGTTAATCTAGATGTAACTACCATTTTTACAGCGAATACTACAGACAGAGAAACCACAAGGATGGGATCTGAAAACTCCAAACTACAGGAAACTATATGGCAAATAGCTGGGCTTCTTCAGCAAAGAAATTAAAAGAAGATAAAAATGGATAGACTAAAACAGACTTAAAAGATATGTCAACTAATTGCATTATATTTGAATCTTGCAAGTCATTTAAAAAAGGAAGAGGAGGAGCAGGGAGAGAAAGAGGAGAAATAGAAAGAAAAGCAAAAGGAGACGGAGAAGTTATGAGACAATCAGAGATATGTAAGCACTGCGTTAGTTGGATGCTATGACATTTTGATGTTCTGGTGACGTTATGGTTATTTTTAAAAGGTACTTTTTTCTATATCATCTATTTACTTATTTTTATTCTAATAGATTTGGGGGATACAAGTTGCATTCAATTATATGTATGTATTGTATAGTAGCAGAGTCTGGGCTTTTGGTGCACCTATCACCCAAGTGTATACTTTGTACCCCACAGGGATTTTTCATTCCTCACCCCTCCCACCATCCTGGTTCTTTTACTTTAGAAATATAAATAAAATATTTACAAACCAAATAATATAAAATTCAAAATTTTCTATAAAATAATCTAGGGGATGGAGTTGGGTGAGAAAATATATGGGATAAAACTGGCCATAAATTGATAATCGCTGCAGCTTGGTTCATTGTACTGTTCTTTTTTTTACACATATTTGAAGTTTTCAATAATAAAAAAATTAAAACCATTGTTACATGACATGAAATGAGCTGCTTAAATTTGGGGATAGCCATCTCACCCACCTTGACTTTCAGAAAGATGGCAGCTATCTTCAATTGTTTAGCCTTCCAAGCTGGAGACTCTGAAGAAACAGACAAACCCAAAAGAAAAGACCTCTAAATACTTACAATCAGGTTTCCCCACAAAACATCTGAGTCTCCACCTAATCAATCTTCAGTGATGTCCACTAATCAACAGGTCCCAAACATAAACACAAATCTTTTAAGCAGTCTTTTAGTGCTTTACTTTTGAGTATTGATGGACAGGAAAGGATACTAATGATTTAGAAGAAGTTTCTAACATGAAAGATAGAGGCAAGAATTAACTTCTATAAGAAAAAGAATTTGAGGGGTGGTGCCTGTGGCTCAAGGAGTAGGGCGCTGGCCCCATATACCAGAGGTGGCGGGTTCAAACCCAGCCCTGGAAAAACTGCAAAATAAATAAATAAATAAAAATCCTTTTTAAAAAAAAAAAAAAAAGAGGCTCGGCACCTGTGGCTCAACGGGCTAAGGCGCCAGCCACGTACACCTGAGCTGGCGGGTTCAAATCCAGCCTGGGCCCGCCAAACAACAATGATGGCTGCAACCAAAAAAAAAAAAAATGGCCGGGAGTTGTGCCGGGCGCCTGTAGTCCCAGCTACTTGGGAGGCGGAGGCAAGAGACTCACTTGAGCCCAGGAATTGGAGGGTGCTGTGAGCTGTGATGCCATGGCACTCTATCCAGGGTGATAGCTTAAGGCTCTGTCTCAAAAAAAAAAAAAAGAAAAGAAAAAGAAAAAGAATTTGAGGCAGGAGGATGGTTTTAAGGCCAGGAGTTCAAGATCAGCCTGCTCAACATAGCAAGACCCATCTACAGAAAATGAGAAAAATTAGCCAGAAATGATGGCCTGTGCCTATAGTCCCAGTTACTTTGGAGGCTGAAGTGTGAGGATCTCTTGAGCCCAGGAGTTCAAGGTTACAGTGAACTATGATCACACCACTGCACTCCAGCCTGATTGGCAGAGCAAGATTCTGTTTCTAAAATAAACAAATAATGGCTCCGCGCCTGTGGCTCAACAGGCTAAGGCGCCAGCCACGTACACCTGAGCTGGCGGGTTCGAATCCAGCCTGGGCCCGCCAAACAACAATGATGGCTGCAACCAAAAAATGGCCAGGTGTTGTGGCAGGCGCCTATAGTCCCAGCTACTTGGGAGGTGGAGGCAAGAGACTCACTCGAGCCCAGGAATTGGAGGTTGCTGTGAGCTGTGATGCCAAGGCACTCTATCCAGGGTGACAGCTTGAGGCTCTGTCTCAAAATAAATAAATAAATAAAAATAAAATAAAATAAAATAAAATAAAATAAAATAAACAAATAATAATAATAATAATAATGATACAAGGAAAGAAACTTGAAAGAATCAAAGACAATTATTTAAGGAAGAAGAGAAGAAAACATTTGAAAAATCATCTATAATTAATAGCCTTAGAGAAATAAAAGAAACCCACATCCATGAAACAAGGGCAAGGGTGTACAGGGTACCCCCAAAAGTCACAGCAAAGTTGCCATACATAGGGAAAATTACCTTTATTTACAAAATATTCATTATAAAATTTTATATTTATGAAATATTCTCCACATGTTAGACATCTCTTTGTAAAATTTTATCAGAAGTAAGCATATTTAAGAGAAAGAACATCATAAAGTTGAGAAAATCACCAAAAAGGAAAACAAACAGCTAGAGAGATAAAAGCTAAG
Organism: Perodicticus potto; assembly: GCA_963574655.1. NCBI lineage: Eukaryota > Metazoa > Chordata > Mammalia > Primates > Lorisidae > Perodicticus > Perodicticus potto. Next base: position 118,763 of record CAUYRH010178270.1, read on the forward strand.
AAAGAGAAAATAGGAAGACTAGAGGAAAAATATAGAAAGTTTAAACATCTGAGTAGGAGGAGTCTCACAATAAGAAGACAAAGAAAATGGAAGTAATAAAATTATTTTAAAAATTCCAAAAAGTCCCCAGAAATGAAGGACATGGCTTTCTAGATTGAAAGGCCCTACCAAATAAATACCCCGTACAATGAATTTACAAATCTCCGCAACAAATGACATAACAATGAAATTTTAGAGGACCAAGGAATAAATAGAAGCTTCCAGAATGAGATAAAGAAGGGAAAGAAAAATCAAGTATGACAATTTGGAAATAAGAATAGCAGCATTTTTCCCACTGGTAACAATGGAATCTATAAGATAGCAGAACAATACCTTCAAAGTTCTTAGGGAAAATTATTTCAAGCCTAAAATTTTATACCCAGCTAAAATATTGATCGAGTATAAAACTAAAAGCCATTCTCACATACCCAAAGAATCCCCAAATTTACCTTTCATTCATCCTTTCTTAAAAAGTTACTGAAGAATATGAAAGATGGATGAATAAATAAACCATGAAAGGGGAATAATCAAGTCTCAGCAGGCAAAAGATCAAGCATAGGAGAGGAATGAGGGGTAGTCCCAAAATGATAAAGAAGGAAAATTTCAATGTATCCTTGGAATAACCAGTATAGACAGGAACAACCTACACACAGTCATGTAAGCCGTTTCCTGACCTAAGATATCTAGCTTAGAATTCATAAATGAGAGCAAAAATCCTTCTTGCACTCCATTTGGACGAGCCACAATCCTGATGAGTGGTTGCATCAAATCTAGAGGAAGAGGAATTTCTTACTAACTGGTCTTCCCAAAGGAAGCACGATTTTATAATTAATCATTCCAGGAAGCTCCTTTTTATAATTTGCCTTTCCACACAAGGTGCTCTTTCCTAAGTTATTCAAAAGGGCTACTGGAGGTAGCCCTGAATGGAAAAAAGTTTGGTTTATAAAGGCTGTTATCAATAAAAGAAATATGGTAACTATAGATTGTAAAATATATTTGACCAAAATAAGTTCATACTTCTTTGGGGAATTCAAATAAATTAATAATAAATATCCATAAAATTCAACAAACAACCAAAAGAAAAAAACCTGAGGCAATTATGAGCTCCAGGAAAAAAACCAAGTTATACAAGAAATGAAATGTGGCTCGGCGCCTGTGGCTAAACAGGCTAAGGCGCCTGCCATGTACACCTGAGCTGGCGAGTTCAAATCCAGCCCAGGCCTGCCAAACAACAATGATGGCTGCAACCAAAAAATGCCTGGGCGTTGTGGCGGATGCCTGTAGTCCCACCTACTTGGGAGGCGGAGGCAGGAGACTCGCTTGAG
>CAUYRH010178278.1:0-23235 GCA_963574655.1 Perodicticus potto
AGAAAAGGAAACACTTCTGCATTGCTGGTGGGAATGCAAGCTAGTACATTCCTTTTGGAAGGAAGTTTGGAGAACACTCAGGGATCTAAATGTAGACCTGCCGTTTGATCCTGCAATTCCTCTTCTAGGTGTATATCCAAAAGAACAGAAAGCACTTGACAATAAAGATATTTGCACCAGATTGTTCATTGCAGTTTGATTCATAATTGCCAAGTCATGGAAGAAGCCCAAGTGCCCATCGACCCACGAATGGATTAATAAATTGTGGTATATGTATACCATGAAATACTATGCAGCATTAAATAAAATGGAGACTTTACCTCTTTTATGTTTATATGGATTAAGCTTGAAAATATTCTCCTTAGTAAAGTATCTCAGGAATGGAAAAAAAGTATCCAATGTACTCAGTACTACTGTGAAACCAATTTATAATCACTCACACTTGCATATGAAAAATGAAACACAACTATAGCCTAGGGTGAAGAAGGGAAGGGGAGGGAAGGGGAGAGAGAGAGGAAAGGAGAGGGGTGGGTTGATAGAGGGAGGGTTAATAGGGGAACCACACCTATGGAGCTTAATGCAAGTACAAGTTGGATCTATCAGGTGTAGAACACAAATGTCTTAATGCTGTAATTGGGTAAATGAGGGGAAAGCTATGTTGATTAGTAGCATGTAAGCACTCCAATTTGTACAAATAATCAACACATCAAATCACATAATGGCATAAATGTATGTGTGATCTATGTATAAATGACTTAATAAAACAAATATGTGTGAAGCACTGTGCAATGTAAAGATGTTGGTAAAATTAAAAGTTTACAAGCTGCACTCATGGGAGGTTGGGATCATTGCTATGAGCAAAGGACAGACATTCTAGATTTACAGATTAACCTGATGACTTTTTAAAGCCTATCTTTACCTTAGGAAGCTTTGTCTCAGGAAGTAAGATTTAAGAAAATGACCTATTTACTTCAATGTAAGATTAATTAATATAGTGCTATATGAAAGAAAATATAAAATGTTAGAGCTATGTTACAAGTCAAGAAGACACTTTTTTAAAAATTCAGCAGTCTATTTTAATCTGCAGACACATAGTGGCTATATTTAACTACATTTCTTCTTTCATGAAGCATTAATAAATTCTCTAAATGTAAATTGATATAATTTTTACATTCATTTTATATATATACATACATATATATATGTGTATATATATAAATATAAATTTTAAAAGCATGTGTCCAAGAGCAAAGTGAAATGCTTTCTTTGGGGAATCAAAAAGACCAAAAAACATCACCAGTCTAGATCTCTTACATATTATAGAAAATAAAATCAGCAAATTTGGGAAGCCAATCACATAATCCTGAAACTGTGTAACTGTGAACTGACAGGTTCTTATCACTTAAAATCAAGACATATTATAAGCCAATAAGGAAGAGCCATCTAGTTAGCCAACAAGTATGTTTTGAATTACTATATTTAAAGTTCAGAAAAATCTATTTTCGTAGCAGTTTGTATTAGATACCCTATCAACCTATCTGAGTTTAGAAACCACTTGCATAACTGTTCGTCTTAACAGTAAACACTTTTGTAGCACTTACTGTAAGCCCGATACTATCATAATTATTGTGTATACATTAATTCATTTAATCTTCCTGACAACTCCTGAAATTGCTTTTGCAGTGAAGCAGATTAGAAACAGAGAGGTTAAGAATCTTCCCAATGCCACACAGCAAGTAAGTGACAATGTCCAGACCATCTGGATGTCAGTCAATGCTGTTATCCAGAATACTGTATAATCTATCTGCTGGGGCTGGACAGATACGTTAATACCTTTAAAATGTAGACATCAGCTAGTACCAATTTTTCAGAGAAGAGAAGTGTGTTTGATGTTGAGTAGGAAAAAGAAAGGATTGGAGAACTCCAGCACAGTACCTAGTGCGTGCTGGGTGTGCAGTGGCAGCCACCTGAAGGCCTTCCATGTCTTCAGTAGAAGTACAAAACCCGCCAGACACCCGTATTTAATGCGATCGATTTCTAGTGGAGACCAGTGAGAAGGCTCTCCTGTCCCCAGAAGCTGGTAAAGGCTGAGAGTGCTTCTGTGAGCATGCAAGCCATGCTGGCAAACTATCCCCCTTTAAAGAAAAAAATGTCTGGGCAACTTTGGTTCGACGTTCACATCTTCAGATACCAAGTGACGGGCGACTGAATCCGGTTTATGTAGATGTGGCCTGGGAAGAACTCAGCTACCTCTGAACTTCACCTCCTAACTGCCAAGCACTGATTCCAGTTTAGTAATGCAAAAGTACTCCCTAAATCAATAAAATTGGAAGAGCTGAGCTGCTCTGGGGGAAATGCGGGTGGGGGTCTGGTATGGACAGTGATGGTGGAGAATGGCGCTTGGCTCTGAACCAGGAGAGGCAGCTGAGAGCACGTGTGAAACCCTCAGAGAGGGAAAAGTCCAGTCAGCATCAAGAGGCTTCCCTTCATTAGATAAAAACATAACTTAATTGCTTTCTAAGAGAACAGCCCCAGCCAACATCGAATCGCCTTGTTTTTCTTAATCTTCCAACTCATTATTCGATTAATTAGGTTAGTCTTCCACAAAGAAATGGATTTAGTATTTTGATGGTCAATTTGAAGATTAATAATGTTTCATTTCTTAAACCACTTTGTTGGGATATGATTGAGCTATCAGAGAAAGCTGTACATATTTAACATGCACAACTTGATAAATTTGGAGATAGGTACCCGTCATCACTACCATCAAGGACTTAAACATGTTTATTACCTCTAAAAGTTTTCTTTTTCCCATGTTTCTTTATGAGAACACTTACCATGAGATTCACTCTTTTAGCACATTTTTAGGTATACAATCCAGTATGGTTTTTGTTGGGTGGGGGAGGGTTTTTTTTTTATTTTTGTAGAGACGAGTCTTCACTTTATCACTCTTGGTAGAGTGCTGTGGAGTCACAGCTCACAGCAACCTCCAACTCCTGGGCTTAGGCAATTCTCTTGCCTCAGCCTCCTGAATAGCTGGGACTACAGGTGCCCACCACAACGCCCGGCTATTTTTTGATGCAGTTTGGCTGGGGCTGGGTTTGAACCCGCCACCCTCAGTATGTGGGGCTGGCGCCCTACCCACTGAGCCACAGGCGCCGCCCGAATCTAGTATTGTTAATTACAAGCACCGCGCTGTACGGTAGATGCCTAGGACCTAGGACTCATTCATTCATCTGAACTGGAGATCTATCTGAAAAGAAATTGTCTTCCAAAATAAGTGAATACTTCGAGGAAAAAGCATATATTGCTTATGGATTTTGTTAAAACTTTGTTTTCATCAACACCAACCTAGAGCTATTGATTTCACGTGCAAACATATGACATCAGCTGCCGTGCTCAAGGGCTCCTCTCCCCACCTTCTGGGCCCTCTTTGTTCTTCCCTCACCCCCATCCTCAACCCAGCTGCATATCTACTGTCTGTCCTGGGGGGGCGGGGAGCAGAAACAATGTCTAATTTATTCACCTTTGTGTTCCTACTGCTTAGAATGCCGCAGATATTTAATCAATATTTATTGAATCTCAGGTCATTGAATAAAGAATTAAAGAACCATGCATACTCAATGGTTCTGAGTAAAAATGCATTCTGAAGAACTTAGGAGCAAGCAGAGGTGTCCAGAAGGTAAAGCAGCCAGGAGTCAGGGTGTGGTGTAACCCACGGTAGACATTTGTCCCCTGTCGTCAACTCCCTACTTCTCCTTCTGACCTCTTGTGGATGAGTCCCAGACAGTTTGCACATCTATCTCTTTTAATGCTAACAACCCTACTGTTGGCTGGAGTTATTGTTCATATTTTACCACCAATAAAGTGCCTGCTGGATAAATTGTACTCAACAGGAAACGTTCCTCTTCTCCAGCCGTTAGACAGTTTCTTAGTTATTTCAAACTCAAAGTAATTTCTCTGCTCACTTAGACTGTAGCCCAGAAGTTAATATTCTTTGCAATCCACATCTGGTTTTGAAAATATATTTTCCTGTATGTCCAAGTGGTACTCCCACAAAAAGGAAACTGAGCCTGCTATCTCAGCATGGCAGAGGCTTGGCTCACGTCCCTTGAGTGTGGCGGAGATGTTTTGTTGGATACACGGATGGATGGGTGGATGGGTGGGTATGGAGTTGCATAGGCACATTATGGAAAGATAAGGAAACGTGGACAATGATTTGTACTCATTTTCTCTTACTCTCAGGTCTAAGTATGATTGTGTCTCAGAGTTTGATGCATGACTATTAAGAATATGTATATGTTTAAAGAAATTATTTCAAATTTTAATTTGGGGTAAATATAATTTGTTTGTATACAGAGTGAGTGAAGTTATATGTTGCTCAACTAGCATCTCTCTTTCATGGTCTCTTGACTTAAGAGTTATAAACTACACATCACGGGCTGGTCCCTTTGTCCCAATTTCTCCCACCTTCTGTGTGAGTATAATTCCAATTTCCCTTTTTTCATAATTCAAAGAAGCTGGAGTCTTTAACTAGAGATCAGAGATTTTATTAGGCCAAAGGTGTATGGAAAAATATTCAGTTTTTATTCCTTAGCGGCAAGGAGTAAAGTGTGGTGGTAGTTCAATCCGTTAGGGCAAATTAAAAGTCTATAGTAAATTCTTTTATTAACTAACTTTCAGCTTTCTTTGATGATCAATGTTTCTACTCTGGCAAAAAATGGCAAAGAACACAAGTAAATTTGATTCTTGTAATGTCTTATGTACCGGACTTCAAACTGGACCATTATTAAAAGATGTTACGGTTGGGCAGCACCTGTGGCTCAAAGGAGTAGGGCGCCAGCCCCATATGCCAGAGGTGGTGGGTTCAAACCCAGCCCTGGCCAAAAAAAAAAAAAAAAAAAAAAAGATGTTACTGTTTAAACAAGTATTTTACTAGTGTGAAAAAAATATTCAAGAGCTTAAGAGCTACAAAATTTTGTAGGTTTTTGACATAGTAAATATCTCCCCTTCCTATTTATTATCTATTTTGTGTTTCCCACAAAATGTTCAACTTCTAGCTTACGTTTTTGCATATAAATAGATTCACATGCAATAGACATAAACATAATAATTTTGCATAACATCAAATTTATCAGATTTGATCAGATTGAAAACTGCCTAACCATTTCTGGTAAATGTACCAAATAGTTCATCACTTTTTTTTTTGATAATTAAGAATTAAACTACTTAGGTAAATTACCAATCTTTAGCCGTTTTAAATGACCAGGGTTAAAGCTTTACTTTTTAAACAAAATTGTAATCTAGATGAGCATCACGAAAATAGCATAAAATCGTTATGAGCCTTTAACATGGTTTCTATGACAAGGCATTTATTTTCTTTCTGATGGTACAAGATAAGGTATATTTATTAATAGAATTCATCTTTACTGCTACATTTGAAAATATGTAAACCTTAGTACATAACTGGAATTTCTTCTTTAGCCTCTATAAAGTTGCTTAGACTTGAATTTTGTGTCACTGAAAAATCATTTTTACATTGTTGACTTTTCTTATTTACTATCTTTATCTTATAATCTCACTTCCTTTAAAAATCTAATATATCCTGGTGATTTGGCACAAGGCACAGCTATAAAAAACTATACAACTATTTTATATTTTCTTCTCTATTAACAAATTTTGATGCATAAATATTGAACATATTATAATCAAAAAGTTACCTATCATAAATACTACCTAAATGAAGGGCCCAATCCTTATGGAAAGGAGTGTAATGAAAAGGTTGTAACTCTTAGCTTTGGGGACCAAATTCAGTAACAGAGACAAGGAAGAAATTCTGTTTTGGGGAAAATTAGCTATCCTAAAAAGTGTAATCTGACAGGGCTGTGCCTGTGGTTCAGTGAGTAGGGTGCCGGCCCCATATACTGAGGGTGGCGGGTTCAAACCAGGCCCCGAGAAAAATTGCAACAAAAAATAGCCAGGTGTTGTGGCAGGCACCTGTGGTCCCAGCTACTCAGGAGGCTGAGGCAAGAGAATCGCCTAAGCCCAAGAGCTGGAGGTTGCTGTGAGCTGTGTGACGCCACGGCACTCTGCTGAGGGTGACCAAGTGAGACTCTGTCTCTTAAAAAAAAAAAGTAAAAATGTAATCTGACAATCGAGCTAGTCCTTTGTGTAGCAGAAATGTTCGTAATCTAATATCTACTAGATTAAATAATTGTAGAAGTTTGCATCAACTCTGATGATGGGGGTATTCTATGTAAGGATTATAGACAATGCTTGTGTGCTTTAAAAGGCAGCTAAAGACTTATCTCTTCCACTGAGCTTCTCTGGGCATCCTTATTCATTCCCATTTGTTTGATGACCAATGCTCTTTTGATTTTCATTCAGTGTCATCTTTATTATATAATTTATAGTGTTATTGGGCTATGCTAACACTTATATATTTGTATTTGGGATCCTCATTTTTATATAATACATGTGCTGTGCTTCCTATAGTTTTCTCACTCTGTATTAGTTTTTCAGTGTGTATTCATTCATTCATTCCATAAATACAATATATATATTTCTCTTACCTACTGTGTATATATATATATATATATATATATATATGGTATATTTCCTTACATCAACTACACATGAAAACACCCCACTTTGAGAAGGAATAAGATGATTTAGAAGTATCTACCACCAGCCTCAAAGAGTTTACTTCCTGGCCAGGAAGTTCCGCACTAGATTGGGTAGGTAAGAAGGTGTTGTAGACCGTGGGGCCAGCTGACAGACGGGAATATAGGAAATAACATGGGTATTCAGAAAGGGTAAACGTTTCTTATACGGGGGCAACAAGCAAAGCAGTGGTTTCTGATTCACATTCACATTTTACAAAAGACTGAGGAAATTCGGCCATGTGGAAATATAAAAGAATTAAGCACTTAACAGATTAAACAGGAGCAGCTAACTGTAGGCTTGCAAATTTAGGCACAGGGACAGAGAATTATGTGGCTTGAGACTATGGGTCCCAGTGAAGGCAGGAATAATGGGATAATGTCAAGTAAGTTGGGATGGGAAAAAGGTTTTACACTTCGTGAGTATAAAGATAAGAGTTTAGGGCTTTATTTTACCATCGGTAATAAACTGTTACCTATTCGTTTCACTGCTGACTCCCAGGACTTGCTTTTTAAAAAATTTCAGATTACTATGAGGAGACAAATGATTCAGTTACAATGTCTTAATTTGTTAGATAAGGTTCAGGTTGTAGTTGAATCTGCCACCTACGGTGTGCTGTGTACCCTTACATTGTGCCCATGGGGGGAGAGCCCACCAATCTCCGTCCCTCCACGCCTCTCCCCTTTCTTCCTCCCTGTCCCTCACTACTTGCTTTTTGAAGGTTGAACTATAATTTTATGTTTTCCGTAACGTTCTGCACATAGTACTCACATTCTTGGAAACCCACGACTCAGACCTTTCTCTAGTGAAGTAGTTAAAATTCCAGGACTCTTACAGATAGCAGGTGCAGTGTGGACTCACAGCATTAACTAATGAAGTCCGGTTAAAGCCCCAGCAGTTGGTCCGCCTGCCAAAAGTATTTACCCCAATTCATGGAGTCCCTTTGCCTTGCAAGTAAAATCTTGACAAAGAGTGCTTTCTAGAAGGTCGTTTTTCCTTTCTGATTTGCACACAGCAGAATTTACTCTGACAGTGGACTTTTGCCTAGTACTCTGGCATCACTAATTGAACTAGAAAGTTAAAGATGCATGGAACAATTTATCTTCCCTTCAAATAAAAATCTGGCATTATTTAAAATTCAGAACATGAAACTCTACTAGCTTTGCTGTGTAGTTCCCATTCCTTCCCTCCCTCCATTCCATGTGAAATGAGCGTCTTCTACTTCCTAGGTATGGTGCAGGATGGTAGGAAGGCCAACAGAAATAGGTCCCTGGCCTGGCGGACCTCCACCTGTGCAGACAGCACGCCCAGTAAAGCAGTGATGATAAACTGGTGAGTGCTACTGTAGACCTGGGAAATGCGTGTGCTTGCCAGAAGCCCAGAGGGAATCATTCTTGGTGCTGTGACTCCTGAACATCCTTTCATGACTTTTTAAATGATGATATTGATCAGGATAAAAGAATCCATTCACTCTTACAAACTCTTGTCTCTTTATAAGTAGGCGGCACCCAGGTGCTTCTTACTTATGTGGGTTTAAAGCCCTCTCTGTCAATTATAAGGTCCAGCAGGGATTCAGAAGGCAAACCTGTCTGCTGTACTCAGCCCCAACACCTCCTGTCTGTCAAGGAGGCTGCGCACTACATGTGGCCTTTTGTCTTGGAGAGCTAAAGTATAACAGATGTATGAATCAGACAAGAACAGTCTTGGTTTGTTAACAGCTTCCATGATGAATTTCGACACTCCGTCCCTCAATGGGTGGACAGAGTCATTTTTCCGATTGTTGTTGTCTACCGACAGCAGATCTAACATAATTCATTATTTCAGTAACTGGGTTCTTAACTATTCCAACTGAGAAACTGAAGTCCAAAGCAACGAGCACTTACATGCTTTACCCAAGGTCAGAAAGTGAGCTCTGTGAAAGCAGAATTCAAAATATTTACTTCTCCATTAGCAAATGAAATGAAAAAGGTATTACCCTATGCAAGAACATTTTCAATTTTTTCTTAAACCATGGAGAGAATTTTAATAAGTCTGTGACCGTTCACTAAAGTCCACTTGAGCGATCCTCGGAGTTGGCAAATTCCTGACGTTATGATTTTTGTTCTCATTCACTGTGCTCCTGTAGTTAGAAAGATAACAGAGTTATAGGAGCTGACACGCAGACTTGGAATGATCTTTATCTCTCTGGTGGTAATCTGATTCTGCTGCGTGATCAAGACTCTGGGAACCTTACCTCCAACCCACATATCAACAAGATACTGAATCTTAAATAGCAAATTAGGGGCCTGGGAGTGAAAGGCAGAGAAGGCATTCTCTTTAATAATAGAAAATCACTCCCACAGAGGGGCCAGTCCTCTGTGAGTCTAATGGTCTCCCTGTGGGTTCCCCTCAGATAAGTTTGAGTTAACAATCTACCCCAGATGCTAAGCTCACTTCAGGAAGAGGGCTTATGACCTTCTCTTATTCTCTGTCTATACCTTTCTGCCTTCCCAGCTGAACCAAGCCATGGGGGCTAATGCCCCCATGAGAATCGGACACACTGCCCTGTCCGCGGGATCTCCAAGCCTTCCATGGGATCTCTCTGGATTTCTCTCTCCTCAGCTATTCTGCTCCAGTCTCCGAAACTATTCCTTGAACGTCCTTTTCCTTTCTACTTCAAGATGTCACGATTTACAAACTTGAAGATAGACAAGAATAGCACTTGATTTACACTCCGTTTTATAATCTATCATAACGGTTTCCCAGGAAAACGTCAGTGAAATTTCTTCATGAGAGGAAGAAGGAATTCATGCCTGGAACTGTGTTCTCAGATCAGACCTGATCTAAACTCATCCAGCAGGAGAAACAGTCCAGACTGGTTTCTAGCCCGTCCAGAAGCAATTAACATGGTCAGTTTTCTATATGATCCACTTAGTTCTTCAATAAAATGATGCTATGGCTGAGCCCTGCAAAGAAAAAGCAGATGGCACACATGTCAAAGCATTAAGACTTCACGAAGGTTTTCCCCATTGATGGATTTCCAAACACGTGCCATGTTTCCTGTGGTAAGAACAACATGCAGCATTTTTGGTTTTTTTATCAAATAGTGTTAGCACAAATCTGCTAATCCAGTTTATTTGACTTATCAATTCCTGGGCATAGTGTCACTAATTGAATTTTATTAACCTTAATGTAGACATAAATCACCTGTGTCTTAAAAATAGAATTAGGGTGTAGAGAATGTTTATTGTTTGTGTATCATATCTGCTCATGGATTTTCATGGACTGAAGTTCTAATGAGACATAAAATAATATTTTCTTGATGCAGAATCCTAGGGTAGTATACACAAACACCTAAAATGCAGCTTTAAGGCACCTAAAATGTTTATTTGTAGTCACATGTTTGACCTGTGATTTATGGTTTCCTGGGACCGCTCTCAAGCGTCTTTCCTACGAAATGACTCCGTCCATACACAGACAACATCTCTACCTACTTGCCCTGGTCCTGGGTGGAATTTTTTTTTGAAATAGATGGCAATTTTTAAAGCTTTTAAGAAACTTCTAGAAAAAATAGCATCCTATCACAGATAGTTAGGGAGGGAGACAAGGACATCTGAATCGATATCCTCCCAGAGCAATATCCTTGCACTCTGGCCCTGGCTCTAATGCCATGAATATTACAGAGCAGCTGTTAGTTTTCACTGGAAATGTGAAGGTTGGAGATACGGTTTCAGAAAAATACTATTCCCAATGGACAGTACTGAAAAGCAGTGTAAAGCCAGTCATTGCAGAAGAAATTAAGTACACCCCAAGTACACCCATATACAAGACATTAGAAGTAGAGATTCTATATGGGTGTGAAGTGAGGCAGTGGGGGAGTGTTACCCATAAAGCCCAACACACTGGCCAAATATTTTTTGCCAAATTTTTCCTTTTTGAGCCACAGGGAAACTTAATGGCAACTGGACTTCAAATTTTTCTTATAGAAGTACATAAAATATCTACTTGTATTTTTATAATTTATATAATAAAATTATATTATTATAAAATTATAAACTTTTATATAATTAATTATTATAAAATTAATTATATAAAATTAATTATTATATAAATTCATTACATAATTTATTTTAATCTCTGCAGAAGCAGAGATTAAAAAAGAAGCAAAACTGGGAAAACGAAGTGATCCTTTAAGAAGCTTCAACCTACTTTGGACAAATAAACGTGAAACAGATGGCTTGGGTTACAAGGTCACGCAAAAACAAATTTAAAGTCTTAAGGCCAAAGTATTCACGGCAAAAAATGCGCGTTGAGTTCTATAAGAATTCAAACTCATATTAAAGAGTTTGAGAATCTCCAGGGGCATCCCAGGCATTCTTTAGTGACAGGTCTCTCCGCTCACACCACTCAGATGGGAATGCCGTGCGGGCCGCACTCTGAGGTCCCTGTGTGTGTGCATGGTGGGAAAGGACTCCCGTTCTTACCTCCTGCACTACTGGGATTCCCAGTGAAATGACAAGGGCCTGGCGACAGGGAACACAGGGAGCGGGAGGCTGCTCCAGTTGGAGGTCAGGACTTGCTGACTCACGGCAAAGGCATTATTCTAGTGCAGGGGAACTCACTCTAGGTTTCATGTTGTGAGGAAGATTGTGGACAACAACACACTCCAGTTTCCATTTCCAGCAAAGCACACTGGTGCAAGGGGGAGAATTAATTGGAGGAGGCAGGTTTGGAAGCTAAATGGTCATTGCCACAGGTGACAGAGCCCTGGGAAAAATAGAGAGGCAAGGCTGACCTTGAGATTGGATGTAGAAGAGGAGGGACCACGAGGGTACCCAGGAAGCCTGGAGACTTCCAGACTCTAGCCTGAGCTCCTGGGGAGCTGGTCAGGTCATTTATGGAGAAGCTGAGCGGCTGCATAGATGCAGAGACTAAAAATCAAGAACTGTGTTTTGGAGACGCTAATTGGAGATGCCTGTGGTTAACAAGGAAGAGAAGCTGCCATTTATCATGTGCCAGTGAGAATTTTAATCACTTTGAATTAGCACATTTATTGGTTTAATAACGTTGCTGCTGTTGCCATCTCCATCGTACAGATGAGGAAATAAAGCCTAGAACTGTTCAGTTAAAGCGCCCCAGTCGCATGTAACTAAGAAGCAGAGAAGCTGAACTTCAATGTGGTTGCCCTGTCCCTAGACTCCTTGCTTTTCAGTATCTCCTTTATGTCACCTCTCTATATACTTACATGATTTAGATGATAAGAGAGAAATTGCACACATGAATTTGAAATTCAGAAGAGCCGTCTGTGCTGTAAATACCCATTTAGAAGTTCAGGTAGTCACAAGGACAGTTCAGGGGGAACTGTGATAGCAACAGCCATTCAGGGTAGAAAGAACAGGCCGTCCAAAGCAGATGAGGTGGGGCCACCAACAAGGTGATTTTGATGACTTGACAAGGTGGTCTCTGAAGGACGAAAGAAGAAATCAGGGAATTTAGAGATTAATCTCCCTGTTAAGGAGATTTTGTTTTATTTTGTTAGTGGTGTTTGATTTTGTTAGCCATGTTTGCTTTTGTTTAAAAAATGGAGCATTGTATCTTTATTAATGAGAACAATTTAGAAAAAGTAAAGAAGCCTGTGATCTGGGAGAGAAAGGGGAAGTTGAAGGAGCAACCAGTCCAGACAGAATGCAGGTGCCATTAGAATTGAGGGCTGACTGGCAAAATTCAGGTCTTCATCCTTTGATTAATTTATTTTGTCATGATGAAGGAGACTAATTTATTGATTGGGAAACAGAATAAGAAAGAGATGGGGTGATATTAGATCTGTATGCAAGACCGGTGTCTCGCTTCCACATTCTCTCCTCACGGGTGTGACGGGCCACAGCTCGCCGAGATGTGGGCTCTGGCAAAATTGCGTTTGGCACAATCCACGCACACACTCGCCTCCTAGGATTGCCAAATCGAGCATGGTAAGAAGCGTCCTGTTTTCAACTGTATAAGGTACAAAAGGAAAGTCCAGAAAATAATGTTTTAGAAGATCATCAAGTTGAACTTTAAAAAGAGATTATAATTAATCATTTAAACAATGCAATCCTGGAAAAGCAGGCTTTTCCTGTCATTCTGAGTGCAATATCTTGGCTATCAAATACAAAAAGCTTTTGTTTACCACCCTGTCCTGTACTGCTCTCTCCTCTTCTTAAGTATTTTCACCCAGTAGAATTAGAATCCGGCAAATGAGTCCACTAACTCTGCAGGGTATTCTGGAGAAGGCTTCTCTCACCTCCCCAGACCCCTCAAGATTGACTGAGTCCTGCGTGTACCTTCTTTTTCACTACATCCTTTTCTTCTCTACCTTCATTTAAGCTGCTTGGAATGCTCTCTGCAAAAATGTACCTGCACCATCCACCAAACATAACTATATTGTCAATTTTAAGAAATGGAGACGAGCTCTCGGCCTCATAAGTCCTGTACGTCAAATTTAATTATTATTTATAGATCAAGAAGCTTTGTTGTCCATTCATATGAGCGCACTTCTTTGCAGAGGAGCAAAGCGCCATTGTTTCTTTGGGAAGTGTCAATGTTCAAATTAGTAATGGGTTTGCGTGTGTGTGTGTGTGTGTGTGTGTATTCTGCAGGAAAAGGTATTTTTATTCTAATGAATTCAAAAGTATGATGATAAACATGGAAAATATATGTATTAGGACTACGGGCATGAGCCATTGTGCCTGCCCCTCAACTAATTCTTTACACTTCTTCCAGAAGGGTCTTTCTGACACACAAATAGAATTGTCTTAAAAGAATCCTCCTTAGAACATCTGGGATAGAAATCTAAACTTCCCGGAATGATGAAAAAGATACTTTGCATTTTGACTTACATAATATTTCATCCCACATCTTGCCACTTCTCTCCAAACACCAGGTTCCTAACTTTACTAAAATACTTGCTGTGTCCCAAATACACCGTATGTCCTCAAGCTTTCTTTTGCTCTTCACGTTTTCTCAGCGTAGAATGGCCATCCCTTCCTCATCTATCCAGAAGCTTTGGATCAACCTCACAGCCTCACTTCTAGTTAGTTACTCTATTAGCCCGAAGATCCAGGTCAGACGTTTTCTCTATGTTCCCCTGACTCTTTCATAGTTTCTCATTAAATCACGTAGCGCCTGGCTCTTTGCTGGGATTTCCTTGTCATCCAGAAGAGTGTGTCTGTTGTTTGGGGCTAGAGTCCCCACATCAGTACAAGTCTGTGTCTAAGGTACGAAATTGCTATAAATCCTTGTTGAATAGAGAAGGAAAGAAGGAAGGGATGTCATGAGACTCTTTCCTGTTGTCAGTGACTAATGACGGATTCCTACGTGCCTGTCCAGAGAGCGGGTCTGCTCTGTCTGCTGTGAGACCTTCTGAAGGGAAACCGTTCTCTTTTCAGCCCTGTCTATTCACTTGTCTGGGTTTCTGCACAACTTCTACAAACCTAACTCTGCACACTCTGTGCGTCTGGGCCCTGCCCTTCCCTGCAGCCCACATCGCAGGACAGTGTTCCTTCCACACCCTCCCAGGAGCTGCCTGGTGTCTACTTTCCGGGTCTGAGCCCCTTCTCATGGCCCTCTCTCACCAGCTGTGTTGTATTTCAAGTGACATTTTCATTCTAGTGCTTCACACTTTTTTTATTTATTTTTATTTATTTTTATTTATTTTTTTATTGAGTCATAGCTGTGTACAATAATTCAGTCAAGGAGTACAGTGTGTGGGCTTCACATACAATTGGAGATATTTTTATCAACCTGATTAATATAACATTCATGATACACTTTTTTTAAATGGATAGTAGTCCAGAGACACAATCACACACTCCCCGCCCGTGCCCTGCTAACCTGCGGGAAGACAGGGTAGGCTCCACCCCCCTCCCTGCGCCCCTCCCCCCCAAGGTCTGATACTAAGTCCTTGCTTAGCCAGTTCTTGTCTTTTAGGGATGTTTTGTGGAATGACGGCCTCCAGCACAAGATGGAAGCCTCTCCCAAACTGTTCTAAACTATGCCCAAAAGGGAGAGAGGGCCATGGTGCATTAAAATGATCAGCACTGTGCTATTTAGGCCCCAGAGCTAATGTGGTTCAGGGAAGCCAACTGGTGGGAGGGCAGATAGACAGACTGGATCAAGACTCCGAGCTGCATGTGGGGATGTAATTGTTATACACATTCATAGTATTGTTTGTACTCCTGAAAGTGACATGGGGAATTAATCATTTAATCCTTCTAAGAAGAGACTAATCACAAATAGAAAGTGAGATGGTTCTTAGATGAGTCTCCCTGAACCGCTTTTGGGAAGTTAAGAAAAAGCTTTCCAAGGCTGCAGTGTAATGGAGTACATCTGGATTGGTAAATGCTAAATAATCAGGGTTGACAATCTGACATACAAAATAGGCTGGTTCAACTCCTCAATTAATGGCTATCGGTATCATATGTGACCTACTATCTGAAGCATTAACACATGACATGAGAGCCACTCCCATGAAACAAGATCCCTGACCCTGATTTCTGGTGGTAACAGAAGCTGCAAGAACTTGTTACGGTGTGTGGACCCGGTACGTGTTTAAGGAAAAAATAATAATTACAAGAAGGAGTGCCAATGCCAGCTACAATTGTATATATTTTTTTAAATATGAAAAATTTCTAGCACCGTTCCTATGCCTGGTATCTGATGAGTTCATGAATAAACACTTCTTTTTTCTTTATCTCTCTCTGTTTTTTTGATTGTTTGTTTTGTTTTTTTAAAGAAATGAACATCTACCTCGTGAAGGTACTGAAAAGTCCTCAGGGTTTTATATCTCAGGTAGAGATTTTTCCAGTAAAAGATAATCTAATTTAAACACTTTCCAGTTAGTGGAAATACATTTTACTGCTTGTTAGGAACAATTGAAGAAATAATTCCGAAGCAAACTCTTTATAGGAAGAGTTTAGTGAAATTGCTGCCATTAATCTGCTTTAGTTTAGGGAGTTACAATTCAGACTCAGTTTTACCTGCTCATTATGGAAACAAAGCAACCCAGTCTGTAAATGTTAGGACTATAGCAGTCATTAGGTGTATTTGGGTTTTTTCCTGCAACATCCATCACTAAATTACTGCCATAGTTTGATAAGTTTATTTGGGATAGCTCTTCCTTTCTACAAATGTGGAGAAACAAAATACAAATGACCATTTTAACATTTGGTTTAAAAAGCTTGCATAAGCAGATCAGTATTAATTTTTACCAAAAAGTTCTTCTTTGAAAATACTTTTGCTTCTTTTCAAACCATTTGCATATTTGATGAAATAGTGAATTTCAGAAATCCCCTGTAAAAGATCAGCCTAAAGAAGAATAAAGCACTAAAAAGCAGGTTTGCCTATTAGAAAAAAATGTAGGTTTTATAAATTAGAAAAAAAAAGTCCGTTTTTCTGTTTCTGAACTGTGCTCTAAATTTCTACCTTACCCATATATTAAATAGTATGTCTCAAAATAAATGTTTATCTCTTCTTAAGCATTTTTGACAAAAATCCAGAATCAGATTCCATATTAAAACAGAGAAAGAAATGTGTGTATGTGTGAATGGGGGACAGGGAAGAGGGTTTGTTAGGATTAGAACCGTAGGCAGAGATGGTAAAATTTTGTAATGGTTTTATTTTTGAAAAACTCCTAACATGCTACACACATTAAGAAAAAACTAGAGTTTGACTTAATATAAAGTTTTTAATATGGCAAAATGTCACATCTAAATATTTCTAAGCATTAATTTTGAACATGGCAAAGAATGTTCTTGACGTAAATTAATAAGAAAAACAAAACTTTAATGTTGTGGGTAGATATCTCTATCTGTCCTTCTCTGTTAAAGTTCTGACTGCTACTAACATAAAAGTATTCATTTGTGGGCGGTGCCTGTGGCTCAAAGGAGTAGGGCGTTGGCCCCATATACTGGAGATGGTGGGTTCAAACCCAGCCCCGGCCAAAAAAAGAAAAAAAAATACTCATTTGCCAAAGGGGACTCTCGTAGTAAGTACAAAAAGACAGTAGGCTTTGGTGGGAAGGCAGAAGGCAGAGAATTGGCTTTGTGGGTGAAAGGGAACAACTCTTCATGTATGTGTAAATGTGTGTGCGTAAATATTCCAAGGAAAAATTCTGAGTGAGGATTACTTTTTGGGCACAGTCTGGTGTCTTTGTTCCTACACTTTCTCTCCCTACCATGATTCACAACTTATTTTAAAATCTAGAATAAGCGGATCATTCTAAATTCACTTATTCCTGTATTCGACTTCCAATTGCTATTTGTTTATTGGAGCTATGTTAAGACAGATCAAGTAAGATGTTTTGAAAATACTTTTCATCAATAATTACATTGTAATTAACTTAAATATGAGAATGAGCAGGAGTTGCAAAATTTATCTGCTCTTTACATTTACAAAGCAACTGGGTATTGCAAGGTGCCCAAGTGCACAGTAGACCCCTTAATTCAGGCAATGCCTTTTCATTTGAAATACGTCAAGGGATTCATCAGTTCAAGCGATCTACAACTTGACTTTTGACTTTTGTGATGGATGTAAGCAGGCATGAATTTCTACACTCATGTGGGAAGAGGGGTTCACTATGGGAAGGGGGGAGTTTCCAAACCATAGCTGAGTTCTACTTGAAGAGTCTATGATTTAAGGACTGCAACCTACTAAAGCCATGTGGTTTATATCCCTAAACCAGATACTTTGGTAACTGCGGCTTGTCATAATTTTAGTAAGGTCATAAACAAAGTAAAGTTGTACTAAGCTATTTTATGTTGCTGCTCAATGAATGGTTTGAGCCAATTTTTCCACTATTTCTGGAAGATGCCTACCTGACTTTCCTGTGTAATAAAAGGTAATGCTTTTGCAGACACAAACTGTGGTGAGACACACCATTAGGAAGAATTTAAAATACAAAGAAAGGAAACAAAGAAGATGAGTTTTTGATAGAGGATTTTAATTCAATTTTGGAGATAAGGAGTTTGAGGCAATGGCTGGACACACAAGTGGAGTTATCAGGTTGGCTGTCAGACATGAGTATGAAACTGAGTGACAAGCTATGCTCAACATAAACCTTCAAAATAAAGAGTTAGTTGGAACTATGGGTCTGGGGATCTGTGCATGGTTAGCCATGGAGAATGTAGGTTGACCAGAGATGATGTTAGAACAGCCCCCTTAGACACGCCAACACAGTCGTGCTTGACAGAGCAATGCTTGGTTAAGGACGGGCCGCATGTGTGCACTACAGTCATCACGTGACGTTACAATACAGCACTTTCCCCTGTACCTTTTCTATAGTTTGATACACAAATGGCACCGTGCTATACTCGCCTGCAATATTTACTACAGTAACATGCAGGACAGGGGGCCAGGTATAGAAAGGAGGACCCGGGAGGGCCTTAGGCTCAGGTCTGTCATGACAGTGGACTGCAGTGGGCAGGGTGTCATGGGGACTGGGGCCTCAGGATGGCCTGGGGTGGCTGAGGAGCAACAGGCTGCAGTCAGCTGCGCCATCTGCCTTTGTGTAAGTACCCTCCGCGATGCCCATGCAATAGCAAAATCGCCTGACGATGCACTTCTCCATACCTATCCCTGGCGTTAAGCAACGCAAGACTGTGTTTTAAGAGATAATGATAATGTGACTATCTAAGCAGGGAGGCAAAGGTAACAGGAAAGATATGCCTAAAACAAATGAAAAGCAAGAGACGGCATCGTGGACGTGAGAGAAGTGAACACCTCAAGAACTAAAATGGGCAAATGTGTGACACACTTTCCCAGCACCATTTAATACTCACTTATAGCACTCCTTGGATCACAGAGTAAATCAATGTTTTTCAAACCAGACTATAAACTTCTCGAAGAAGGGAAGTGTGTCTATTGAAGGGCACATTTTCAGTGCTGTGAATGATGTCTGGTATGAAGAAAATCCTAATAAGTGTTTCTAAATGGGTGAGTCAATTTAAGAGCTTACTAATACGAATGTGAATAATGAATGAATGGGTAGGTGGATGAATGGATGTGAGAGTGGAAGGGCAGTTACAGTGACAATGACAGTGTGTCTATAGTGTATGAAACATGTGAATCCTAAGGGACTCGGACAAAAAATGTTATTGCTGTGCAAAGCACAAACTAATTATTTTCATGATTGTTTTGTACTCTGTGTAATATCAGCTTGTCTTCATTGTCAATGTCTTTGAAGAATTAGTTTCCAAAAATTTAGATTTTTTTAATGTAGTCATAATAATAAAAAAATACTTTATCCATCTCATCGAATAGCAGCCCCTATGGTTGTTTTATAATAGGACAAGATGTTTAATTAGGTTAATTGGACCGGGAATACTGGACTTACCAGAATACCAGACCTAATTTTTAGATGCTGTGAGGAGCTCTGCTATAAATTAATAAGAAAAATCCAAGAGCCCTTGGGTCAATGTGTCCAATACGATTTATGTCGTATAACCTGCAAAATGGTGACGTTTAGAGGACAGCATTCTGTGTTGCTAACAGATCCAGGAAGTATTGCTAATAAACCATTTTATAGATATAGAGACAGAAGTATATAAAGATTGGATGGCATTTGAAGGGCACACAACTATTGTAACAGGGTGGGAATTTTTCACAATCATCTCTTGATCCCAACTCTAACTTTGTCTCCACTGTACTCTATCATCCCGAATAGATTGACATGATAAAGTTTTCTGATAGCCTCTGTGACTGCATACTTGGCCAATGCTATTCAATTTTAAGTGTCCTATTTTTAGAGGGCTCATAAAAATAATAGTTGAATAGAATAAAACAGACAGAAAACATTTTTACAATTGCTTGACAAAATGGTATTCATTATCTACCCATATATGCACAGTGATTTATTTACACATGGGATATAGCCATTCTGGATATTACACATATGTATTTCTCTTATTTATTTACACAGTCGATCCTTAACAACATATTGAAATAAATGAACAGTATTATAATCCTATATATAGATTTATTTGCTATTCTGATAATCATAATGAGTAAATATTTCAATATCTCTCAATATCTCACAATATCTCAATATCAGATAGTTGTGATACTGACATTTGCCAATGATATCAGTATATCGTAAGCCTCTGATGAGCAGTATCTTTTTTTCCCAAACCTTGATTAAGGTGCATAAATATATTCATATTTAATTTAAGCTGAACCATCGGTTCAATTCACTTCCTTATGAAATTAAAGGTCTACCCCTTCTTCCTTTCATTATTTCACCTTGCACATTTGAAAAGTTATTAACATTTATTTCCGAATATGACTCTTTGAAGATTGGAAAAGATTACTCCTTCCCTGGACCTGTTGAGCATGATTGCAGGAGTGGTATGTTTGGAGTTTACACTAATGACAAGGCAAATTCAAATTATCGAAAGTTATTTGAACATCATCTCTTTAGTGCTAGCATCATATGTTATTATGACACATTTAATAAGGAAGTGAACACATTTATGAATGAACTAAACATATTATGTTGAATGATTATTAATTGGGTTGGCTTTACCATGTTGCTGGGTTTGTTTTATTTATTTATTTTTTGTCTCATCTGTTCTCTGTTCCCTCCCTCTATCCTCTTATTTCTTCTTTTGGATTAACTGATTATTGTTTTATTTATCCCCTTTATCAGATTACCAGCTGTAAGCTTTTTAGTAGTTGTTTTTTTAGACATTATAATATGCAGCTTTAATTTACCACATGTTCAAGAGTATCATACCCCTTTGTATATAATAACCCTTAAGTAGTACACTTTAAAAAATTTTTCTTCCTTATCATATATTTGACTTCTCCATATGTAACACTAAGGTTATGAACTCTACAATTTTACTTTCTATGTTTTATTTTGAATATTTTCTATTGCTGTGTCTTCCAGTTAACAAATATTTTCTTCTGCAGTGTCGATTCTGCTGACAATCCAATGTGTATTATTCATAATTTTATATAATCACCATATCATATGACCATCAATACAGTGGATTCAATTCATAGTCCTATAGTTCTGTACTTTGGAAGTTCAACATGAGTCTAACTGGGCTAAAATCAAGGTGTTGGCCAGGGTGCACACCTTCCTGAAGGCTCTAAGAGAGGATCAGTTCCCTGCCTGGTCCGTTTTTAAAAGATCACTTGCATTCCTTGACTCAGGGCTCCCCACCTCTTCCTTGAAAAACAGAAGCATGGCACCCCTCTGGCCAAACGTTCTTTGTCATGCCTTTTTTTCTAACTCTCTTTGTCTGTCTTTTTCTTTCACCTTTAAGGATAGTTGTGATCCACACAAATAATCCAGTATAAGATCTCCGTATGAGGAGCCTTCCCCTAATCACACCTGCAATGCTGCTTCTACCATGTAAAGTAACATAGTCTCAATTCCCAGGGGTTGGGATCCTGCCATCTTGGGGGAGCCATTATTTTGCATGCCGCACCATCTGCTGTGTTTTGTTAACTTGTAATTTTAATCTCTAAAGTTTGATGTGGACTTTTCTATATCTTCCACACTTTACTTAAATATGTTCTGTTTTCCCTCTGCCTCTTAAACATGAAATACAGTTATAATAACTGTTTTAACATCCTTGTTAACTACCATCTACATCGTTTTCTATTCCATTTTTTAGTGATTGATTTTTCTCTTCATTTTTTAAGCCACATTTTCTCCCCCTCCTCTTTTGAATGGAGCCTGATACATTTGACTGAGTGCCAGTGATTGTGAATTTTATTCTGTTTGATGCTAGATATACTTGTATACTTTGTAAAATCAGGGAGTTTTGTTCTGGGAAAGGGATAAATCACTTGGAAAATAGTTTAAAATTTTCGAGGTTTGCCCTTAACCTTTTACAGGTTATCAGAGCTATTTTTTCCCCTCTCTTCTAAGGCAAGATGCTACTGAGTATTCTAAGCAATGTTCTTTGAAAGATAAAGTTTTCCACACTGGATAATGGGAACACAAATTATAATATATGCATTCTTTTTGGTGGCTTTTTGCCCAGTCTCGAGTGGACCCCTCCGGTGGATAAACTGAACAGTGCTCAGCTCAAAGGTTCGTTAGACGCATCTCATGGTCCCAGGGTCAGCAATGAGCGCAGGTACCAAGTCGAGCTGATGACAGAATGGTCCCGAAGACAGAGCAATGCCGTCCAAACAGTTTATTACAGAAAAGAAAGAAACCATTGAAAGAGAAAGTAAAGAGGGTGGCACGGGTGTCTCAAAGGAGTAGGGCACTGGCCCCATATGCCGGAGTGGCAGGTTCAAACCCTGGCCTGGACAAAAAGAAAGAAAGTGAAGAAAGCTGCACAAAGTGAAAATACTTTCCTGAGAGAGGAAGGATGATCTCCCCGAGTGCAGTGAGACACCGAGGCCTCCCAGATGGTTTCCTTTCATTGGCTGGTCTGGGGAGGCTCCCAGGAGTGTGGGATCTTACTAAGTGAAGAGTGGGTGTTCTTATCCCCTTATGCTCCACGGGTGCGTAACACTCAAACCTCAGCTACTTGGTCTCTCCTTAACGTCATGTCCTATAGTCCCTTCCCGGGTTGGTCCCTAGATTCTCTGCCCCTGGGAGCCCCATCCTGCCTGACACCGGTCACAGCAGGTCTGATGCCTTCCCAGCAGGAGGGGGGACCCTCTGCAGACCTCGGGGGCTCTCTGGATGTGTAGCTCTCTTCTCTTCACCCTTTGTTTCCTGCAAACTCTGGGGGCCCTGGCCTCTCTCAATTCCTAATTAATTCCATTTGCTCAACTCAGGGAGCACTCTGGGCTCACCTGAATGCCTCCTGCCTGCCGTTCTGGAGAAGCTCACCACACGGGGGGCCTGGGCAGTGTTGGGGACTGGCGTGTTTCCCTTCCCTCTGCCTGTGCTACCGATACTGTGTCTGTGACCACTTTTTATGTATTTTATCTGTTTCTGATTTTCTGCTGTTTCAAGCTGGAGGACAAGTTCAATCTCTGTAATTCCTTCCTGACTGGACGCTGAAGTCTTTCTGTCCTTTCATTCAGATGCGAGAGAACTCACTTTCAACACTTTGACCCACGTCCTGAAAACCTCTGCAGAGAGGAAATGGGGATGCGTGTGATGTAGTGTCCTGGGAGTATAATACTCCCTGCATGGCATAATTTAATAAGTTCATGATTGGTACAGATGCATTATACAAGGCTATAAATTCAAACTTTGCAAAGAATGCCTGTTAGGAGGATTCTATCGTGGAGAGGAATGTGTGACGTGGAAGTATTTATATCGGAAGTATTAGATGCTGTTACTTTAAGGGAAGTGGTGCAGGTGACCTGGTTAGCACAGGGGAAACAGGAAGGAAGGCTGCTGGGAGACCAGAGCCAGAGGGCCGGGAATTAGGACAGCTGCTCTTATTGTTTAAACTGCCACCAGCCTTGCCAACGCAAGGGAGCCTCTCACAAATCATGCAAATTTCAGGGTCTTTATGATGCCACCTTTGATTCACACAGGCTGTGAGAAAGAAAACCCTTGTGCACACACACACGTGCACACCACTGCAAGATTTGGCCAGGATTTTGTAGTTGCTAAGTCAGGTGCAAAAAAAAAAA
>CAUYRH010178280.1:0-17082 GCA_963574655.1 Perodicticus potto
GCCAGTGCCTGTAGTCCCAGTTACTTGGGAGGCTGAGGCAAGAGAATCGCCTAAGCCCAGGAGTTGGAGGTTGCTGTGAGCTGTGTGACGCCATGGCACTCTACCAAGGGCGATAAAGTGAGACTCTGTCTCTACAAAAAAAAAAGTTAGGAAAACATTTTTTCTGATATGTCTTTACCTCCAAAAGTTGGCTTTCCCTGGGGAACAGGGAAGCCCCCCTTCCCTCACATTATTCTCACATTCCTGAGATGTGGAACTTCCTGTCTGACTTCTTGTCTTTTAATTCTTTGTCTGACAGGGAGAAGTGATGAACCTCCTCATGTTCTTGTCTACATGGGATGGGAAGGTCCCACAGCCGGCTATCCTGAAGCCCCGGCCTCTGTGGACAGGCAAGCAGATCTTCTCCCTCATCATACCCGGCCACATCAATTGTATTCGTACCCACAGCACTCATCCTGATGATGAAGACAGTGGCCCTTATAAGCACATCTCTCCTGGGGATACCAAGGTAGGGCTTGGCTTCTGAGTATGTGGGATGGGATTTGGACGTGGAAGCCCAGATGGGGCCTCTTGAGTGGGTGCCTTGTCCATAGGTGGTGGTGGAGAATGGTGAGCTGATCATGGGCATCCTGTGTAAGAAGTCTTTGGGCACATCAGCTGGCTCCCTGGTCCATATCTCTTACCTAGAGATGGGCCATGACATCACTCGCCTCTTCTACTCCAACATTCAGACCGTCATTAACAACTGGCTCCTCATTGAGGGTGAGTTCATGGGCTCTACCAGTCCCTCTCTGAATCCTCTTCCACTTCTTACTGTTCTCCCATTCTTTTCCTCATTGGATTTGGGGTCTCTTGGCTATAGTTGCATCCACGCTTCCTAGGAGTCCAAAGAGGGTGTTTCTGACACTTCTCCTCATCTCTAGGTCATACCATTGGCATTGGGGACTCCATTGCTGACTCTAAGACTTACCAGGACATTCAGAACACTATTAAGAAGGCCAAACAAGATGTAATAGAGGTGAGAGGGAAAAGTGGCAGAGAATAAGGCATGAGCCTGTAGCTCAGTGGTTAAGGTGCTGGCCACATGCACTGGGCTGGTGGGTTTGAACCTGATCCACGCCTGCTAAAACAACAATAACAAAATAGCCAGGTGTTGTGTCAGGCACCTGTAGTCCCAACTACTAGGGAGGCTGAGGCAAGAGAATCGCTTAAGTCCATGAGTTTGAGGTTGCTGTGAGCTATGATGCCATGGCACTCTATCAAGGGCAACAAAGTAAGACTCTGTCTCAATTAAAAAAAAAAAAAATGGCAGAGAACGAGTATAGAGACTTTGAACTTATCAGCAAGAGTGGAGGGGGATGGAAGGGCTAGAGGGAAAGGGATTGATGTCTCACTGAGAATTGTGCTTCCAGGTCATTGAGAAGGCTCATAACAATGAGCTGGAGCCCACCCCAGGAAATACTTTGCGACAGACATTTGAGAATCAGGTGAACCGTATTCTCAATGATGCCCGAGATAAGACTGGCTCCTCTGCCCAGAAATCCCTGTCTGAGTACAACAACTTCAAGTCTATGGTAGTGTCTGGAGCTAAAGGTTCCAAAATCAACATCTCCCAGGTAAAGAGCCTCATCTCTCAGATATGGAGCCACACTGAGGATTGGGGGAGAAAGGCAGATGTGTGTACGTGTTGTGGGTGAGGAGGAGTTGAGGGAAAACCTTGGGAACTCTTTAACTCTTAAGGCAAAGGGAGTTAGATGTACCTGTCTTTTCTGTTTCCCAGGTCATTGCTGTTGTTGGGCAGCAGAATGTGGAGGGCAAGCGGATTCCATTTGGATTTAAGCACCGGACTCTGCCTCACTTCATCAAGGATGATTATGGGCCTGAGAGCCGTGGCTTTGTGGAGAACTCCTACCTAGCTGGCCTCACACCCACTGAATTTTTCTTCCATGCCATGGGGGGTCGTGAGGGGCTCATTGACACAGCTGTCAAGACAGCTGAGACTGGTGAGGCCTTTTCAGGGTTCTTCTATGGGCTGGTACTGGGAATGCCATAGTTGAGAAATCCCTGACAGGTACACAGTAGGCTAAAGGCCTTTGTTCCCAAAAGTGTGATTTGGCTTGTGGGGAAAGAATAGAGGCTCAAGAGTTAGGCACATGCCCTAGTTCTGATTGTTTTACAGCATCACATGATGCAGGGATAGAGCCTCAGGGACTCGGCTCTAGATCTGTCACATGGGGATGGTTTCAGGGATGAGGGTACTATTAGCTGGCTTTTCTGGGAATCAAGGAGGTTAAGACCCCAGCTTGGATCTTGGGCTTCATCAAAGGCTGCAATTGATTGCGTCCCCCTCCCCCCAGGATATATCCAGCGGCGTCTGATCAAGTCCATGGAGTCAGTGATGGTGAAATATGATGCGACAGTGCGGAACTCTATCAACCAAGTGGTGCAGCTGCGCTATGGCGAGGATGGCCTGGCAGGCGAGAGTGTTGAATTTCAGAACCTGGCTACACTTAAGCCTTCCAACAAGGCTTTTGAGAAGAAGTGAGAAGGCGGGAAGGGAGTGGCTTTCACCTGAGCAGTAGGATTCCTGCCCCACCCCAAAGATATGGCCTGCATTGTATCTTATTGAGGACCTTAGCTTTTAGTGTCCTTTCCCTACTCTTTTGAAACAGCTGTGAGTTGTGGGGGAGGGAAGTGAATGGAGGCAGATTTGAGTTTGGTCCTCCCTTTTTCCTTGAGGCACAGTTCAAATACAGATGTGCAGGCACATATTCAGGTCCCATTGGCAGTCCTTGGTCCTAGAGCTTACATTTCTTGGCCTCTTAAACCCTGTACCTGGTGCTGCTTATATAGATCTGGCGCCAGAGCCCACCTGTCACGAATCTACCCCTTGCCACTTTGCAGGTTCCGCTTTGATTATACCAATGAGAGGGCCTTGCGGCGCACTCTGCAGGAAGATCTGGTGAAGGATGTGCTGAGCAATGCGCACATACAGAATGAGTTGGAGCGCGAATTTGAGCAAATGCGTGAGGATCGGGAGGTGCTTAGGGTCATCTTCCCAACTGGTGACAGCAAGGTGTGTGTGAGTGGGCAATGCTACACTAAGAGAAAGTCTGTCCTGGATTGGATGGCGCTGTCCCCTGACTCACCGTCCTGCCTCTATTCTCTCCTCCCTCAGGTTGTCCTCCCTTGTAACCTGCTGCGCATGATCTGGAATGCTCAGAAAATCTTCCACATCAACCCTCGCCTTCCCTCTGACCTGCACCCTATCAAAGTGGTAGAGGGTGAGTACTTGCTCCAGGTTAAGATGGGATATAGGAGTCTGCTAGGCCCTGGTCTGATGATCTCCTTATCCTCTTTCGGCCCCAGGAGTAAAGGAATTGAGCAAGAAGCTGGTGATTGTGAATGGGGATGACCCACTCAGCCGGCAGGCCCAGGAGAATGCCACATTGCTCTTCAACATTCACCTGCGGTCGACACTATGCTCCCGCCGCATGGCTGAGGAGTTTCGGCTCAGTGGAGAGGCCTTCGACTGGCTGCTTGGGGAGATAGAGTCCAAGTTCAACCAAGCCATTGTGAGTGTTACACTTCTCACCTCAGCTTTGTTTTTCTTCTTTTACCTATTGACTTCCCTGGTTTTTAAGAACAGTACACTTCTGCTCACAGTCACCTAATAATTCATATTGAGACTGCTGGGTACCAAGTCCTGTGTTTGGCATGTCATGCCTTTATACCATTAGCAACTGTAAAATGACCATAGTAGGGGAGGAATTATTAGTCTTAGTTTGCAGAGACAAAAACTGAGGCTTGGAAAGAGTGATGCCATATAGGAAAACAAGTGACATGACCATGACTGGAAGTATTATTTGCTTTCCTAAAATGGCTGCTTGTGCAGCATTCAAATTTAGATAGAAGTGGGAGTTGGAGGAAGTAGAAATGAGATTTACAGATACCGGAACATGCCTTCACTGTCTTTAAGGATTTACAGGATAGGCCAGGCGCGGTGGCTCACCCCTGTAATCCCAGAACTCTGGGAGGCTGACGTGGGTGGATTGCCTGAGCTCACAGGTTTGAGACCAGCCTGAGCCAGAGCGAGACCCCGCCTTTAAAAATAGCCGGGTAAGGGGAGGGTGGGTGGGTAAAAAAATAAATAAATAAAAAAAATTAAAAAAATAAATAAAAATAGCCGGGTAATAGGGTGGTGCCTGTGGCTCAAAGGAGTAGGGCGCTGGCCCCATATGTTGGACGTGGCGGGTTCAAACCCAGCCCCGGCCAAAAACTGCAAAAAAGAAAAGCTGGGTATGGTGGCAGGCACCTGTCGTCCCAGCTACTTGGGAGGCTGAGGCAAGAGAATCACTTGAGCCCAAGAGTTAGAGGTTGCTGTGAGCTATGATACCATGGCATTCTATGGAGGGTGACAAAGTGAGATTTCTCTCTCAAAAAAAAGATTTTACTGGGTGATGCCTGTGGCTTAGTGAGTAGGGCGCCGGTCCCATATGCCGGAGGTGGAGAGTTCAAACCCAGCCCCGGCCAAAAACTGGGAAAAAAAAAAAAAAAAGGATTTTATAGGATAGGCTGAGTACCCGTATGTAGCTCAGTGGTTAGGGCACCGGCTGCATGCTTCAGGGGTGGTGGGTTCGAACCTGGCCTGGACCTGTTAAACAAACAAACAAAAAAAAAACAGCCAGACTTGTGGCAGGTGCCAGTAGTCCCAGCTACTAGGGAAGCTGAGGCTAGAGAATTGCTTGAGCCCAGAAGTTAGAGGTTACCATGAGCTGTGATGCCACAGCACTACCGAGGGTGACAAAGTGAGACTCTGTCTCAATTAAAAAAAAAAAAAAGATTTTACAGGATAATGGAAGGAGGGGAGAGCATTATAATTACCAGTGTGCCTCTGAATCTGTTTACTGTAAATTTAGTTTTACAATTAAGTAATTAAAATGCATTACAGAATATTATGAAATACCATTGAAAGAAATTAAAGACTTCCAATAGGCTGGTCATGGTGGCTCAAGCCTGTTATCCCAGCACTCTGGGAGGCCGAGGCAGGTGGATTGCCTGAGCTTACAGGTTTGATACCATCCTGAGCCAGACCAAGACCTCACCTCTAAAAATAGCTAGGTATTGTGGCAGGCACCTGTAGTCCCAGCTATTTGGGAGGCTGAGGCAAGAGAATTGCTTGAGCCCAAGACTTAGAGGTTGCTATGAGCTGTGATGCCATAGCACTCTACCAAGGGGGTGACAAAGTAATACTCTGTCTGGGGAAAAAAAAAAAACTATATATAGGCTCGGCACCTGTAGGTCAGTGGCTAGGGCACCAGCCACATACACCAGAGCTGGCAGGTTCAAATCCAGCCTGGGCCTGCAAAACGACAACAACTATAGCCAAAAAATACCCGGGCATTATGATGGGCACCTGTAGTCCCAGCTACTTTGGAGTCTGAGGCAAGAGAATCACTTAAGTCCAAGAGTTTGAGATTGCTGTGAGCTATAACACCATGTCACTTTACCTACCCAGGGCAACAACTTCAGATTCTGTCTCAGAAAAATAAATAAATAAAAAAAAATAGACTTGGAGATCTCACATTCCCTGATTTCAGAACTTAACTCCAGAGCTACAGTAATTAAGACAGGGTGCTACTATCATTAGGATACATATATAGATCAATAGAATAGAATTGAGAGTATAGAAATATACCCTCACATTTATGGTTATTTGAAAATTTTTTTTTTTTAGACAGTCTCAACTCTGTTGCTCTGTTGCCCCTGGTTGAGTATAGTGGCATCATCATAGCTCACAGCAACCTCAAACTCGTGGGCTCAAGCAATCCTCTTGCCTCAGCCTCTTGTGTAGCTGGAACTACAGAGGTGCCCACTGCAACATGTGGCTAATTTTTCTATTTTTATTTTTATTTTATTTTATTATTATTATTATTTTTTTTTTTTGAGACAGAGCCTCGAGCTGTCACCCTGAGTAGAGTGCTGTGGCATCACAGCTCACAGTAACCTCCAAATCCGGGCTCAAGCGAGTCTCCTGCCTCCACCTCCCAAGTAGCTGAGACTACAGGCGCCCACCACAACGCCCAGTCATTTTTTGGTTGCAGCCATCATTGTTGTTTGGCGGGCCGGGGCTGGATTCGAACCCACCAGCTCAGGTGTACGTGGCTGGTGCCTTAGCCACTTGAGCCACAGGCGCTGAGCCTGGTTACTTGATTTTTGACAGGAGTGCCAGGGCAATTAAATAGAGAAAGAGTAGATGACTTTTCAGCAAGTGGTTCTGGGACAACTGGATATCACATGCAAAAGATTAAAGTTGGATCCTATCTCATACTATACATAAAACCTCAAGAGGTAAAATTGTAAATCTATTAGAATAAAACATAAGGATAAGTTGTCATAATCCTGATCTAGGAAATGAATTTTTAGATATAACATCTAAAGCATAAGCAACCAAAACAAAAAATAGATAAATTGGACTTCATGAAAATTGAAAACTTGCTTGCTTTTCAGAATACCATCAAGAAAGTGAAAATAAGGCTCGGCACTTGTAGCTCAGTGGCTAGGGCACCAGCCACATATGCTGGAGCTGGCGGGTTCGAACCTGTCCTGGGCCTGCTGAACAACGATGACAACTATAAGAAAAAAAAAAAAAGGCTCAGCGCCTGTGGCTCAATGGGCTAAGGCGCCAGCCATGTACACCTGAGCTGGCGGGTTCGAATCCAGCCCGGGCCCGCCAAACAATGACGGCTGCAACCAAAAAATGGCTGGGCATTGTGGCGGGCGTCTGTAGTCCCAGCTACTCGGGAGGCGGAGGCAGGAGACTCGCTTGAGCCCAGGAATTGGAGGTTGCTGTGAGCTGTGATGCCACCGCACTCTACCCAGGGTGACAGCTTGAGGCTCTGTCTCAAAAAAAAAAAAAAATAGGTGTTGTGGCAGACACCTGTATTGCCAGCTACTTTGGAGGCTGAAGCAAGAGAATCACTTAAGCCCAAGAGTTTGAGGTTGCTCTGAGCTGTGATGCCATGGCACTTTACCAAGGGTGACAGTGAGACTCTGTCTCAAAAAAAAAAAAAGGTGGAAAGCTAACACACAGAATGAGAGCTATTTATATTTCCCCAAAGAGGAATAGTCATCCTGTAAATGATTAGTAAATTCATGAAAAGATTCTCAACATCATTAGCCATCAGGAAAATTCAGATCAAACTACCTTACATTGACTGGGATGATTGTGATCCAAAACATACAAAGTTAACAAGTGTCAAGAATGTGGAAAGGTTGAAACCCTCAGTCATTGCTGGCAAGAAAGGTGCAGTGGCTTTGGGAAATAGTCTGGCTGTTATTCAAAAGGGTAGAGTTATATATGCCCCAGCATTTTCACTCCTACGTATATACCTAAGAGAATTGAAAACATGTTGACACAGATACCTATACCCAAGTGGCCAGGCTGTGTTATGGCAGCCAAGTTGTGAAAACAACCTAAATTTCCATTAATGAATGAAAAAGAACTATCAGGACAGTGCCTGTGGCTCAAAGGAGTAGGGCGCCGGCCCCATATGCCAGAGGTGGCGGGTTCAAACTCAGCCCTCGCCAAAAACTGCAAAAAAGAATAATGAACTATCAAGCCACAAAAGAATAGTGATGGACCTTAAATGCATAATACTTAGTGGAAGAAACTAATCTGAAAAGGCTGCATACTACATGATTTCAATTAAAAGGTTAAATTTTATGATATGTGATTATATATCTATTAAAATGATGCATATGGGGAACTTTCTGTTTAGCTGAGTATTAAAAAACAAAGATTTACTCTGTAACTTGAACACATGCTGAGCAGTTTGGATGTTAGCTGGTAAAAGTAGCCTTTTCTAGATGTGTCACACGTCAGGTGCCAAATGGTGTGCTGTAAATGGGCTCTATCTGAGGAAGGAATGATCAAATAAGATAAATTTGTTAAGTGTCTCTGCTTTTTCCAAGCTTATTTGCCTGTATCCTTTAAGATTAGCATGTAGTACTGGTTCTGACCCCACCCCACTCTCATTCACCAGAAGAGAGGGGTCGGCTTTGTCTGATGCCAGCTTTTCCTTAGGCCCATCCTGGGGAAATGGTGGGAGCTCTGGCTGCACAGTCCCTCGGTGAACCTGCCACCCAGATGACCCTGAACACCTTCCACTACGCTGGTGTGTCTGCCAAAAATGTGACTCTGGGTGTACCCCGACTTAAGGAGCTCATCAACATTTCCAAGAAGCCAAAGACCCCCTCACTTACTGTCTTCTTGTTGGGCCAATCTGCTCGAGATGCTGAGAGAGCCAAGGTAGGAATTGGGAGCAATGTGTTTCTTCGCAAGAAGAAAAGAAAGTGAAATTGAATAAAGGGTTTGGGATTTCTTTGAAGGAGGGGCTTTCTTTTTCCCCCTCTTCTCTCAGTGTTTAGTAATAGGAGGGTTTTTAAGAGGCCTTGGAGTTATCCAGATTCCTATGTCATGAATCCCTATCTTCTCAGGACATTCTGTGCCGTTTGGAGCATACAACACTGAGGAAGGTGACTGCCAACACAGCCATCTACTATGACCCCAACCCCCAAAGCACGGTGGTGGCAGAGGATCAGGAGTGGGTGAATGTCTACTATGAGATGCCTGACTTTGATGTGGCCCGAATCTCCCCCTGGCTGTTGCGGGTGGAGCTGGACCGAAAGCACATGACTGACCGGAAGCTGACCATGGAGCAGATTGCCGAGAAGATCAATGCTGGTGAGGCTGGGAAGGCCCGCCTGGCTAACCCTACTTAGGCTCCTGATTTTGTTGTGTTCACAGCACTTGAGTTCTGAAAGAGCCACCCATCCTCACTACTACCCGTGTACCAGTTCTATTTCTTCAAGGCATCTCTTCTGAGTTACTGTTCTCTGGTCCTCAGACTCTCCAGGTCCCCTCTGTACTCTATTTCCCTTATCAGTGTACCCCTTCTCTCTGTGTAAGGGGGAGGGTCTTTGAGGAGAAGGGGGAGCCAAAAGAGAGTGCTGTTAGGGGAGAGCTGCAGTGGACAGTGGCCAGGAAGCAATTTCTGTTAAATGCAGTGCTTCTCATGGCTCATTCTTGTCCCCACTAGGCTTTGGTGATGACCTGAATTGCATCTTTAATGATGATAATGCAGAGAAGCTGGTACTACGTATTCGCATCATGAACAGTGATGAAAACAAGATGCAAGAGGTAAAGGGGACCCATGGGGAAACTTGGTATATTAAACGTAGAAAATTTGGGGTGGTGCCTGTGGCTCAAAGGAGTAGGGTGCTGGCCCGATATGCCGGAGGTGGCGGGTTCAAACCCAGCCCCAGCCAAAAAGTGCAAAAAAAAACATAGAAAATTGTTAAACTACCTGGTGGCTCATGCCTGTAATCTCAGCATTTGGGAGGCTGAGGTGGGTGGATTGCCTGAGCCAAAGCAAGACCTTGTCTCTAAAAATAGCTGGGCGTTGTGGTGGGCATCTGCAGTCCCACTACTTGGGAGGCTGAGGCAAGAGAATTGCTTGAGTCCGAGAGTTTGAGGAGGTTGTGAGCTGTGATGCCGTGGTACTCTACTGAGGGTGACAAAGTGAGACTCTGTCTCAAAAAAAAGTAAAAGTGGAAATCATGTTGGGGTGGTGGGATGTGGGTTTCTTTTAATATTGTAAAATCATGATAACAAGTAGTCTCCCTGGAATGGAGGAGCAAGCTCTGGCAACTGACTCTTGAGGTCCTTGAAGAGGCTATGGTGTGTTTGGGTGAGAGTTGGGAAAGAGAGCTGAGGATTCTCTCCAACCTCACTCTTCATTGTAGGAGGAAGAAGTAGTAGACAAGATGGATGATGACGTTTTTCTGCGCTGCATCGAGTCCAACATGTTGACAGATATGACCCTGCAGGGCATCGAGCAGATCAGCAAGGTCAGCCATACCCTTCCCCACAGCTCTCGCCCACCTGCTTTCCCCCACCAAGCCTCCCTGCCCAACCTGAACACGCTCTGTCCCCCTCCAGGTGTACATGCACTTGCCACAGACAGACAATAAGAAGAAGATCATCATCACAGAGGATGGGGAGTTTAAGGCCCTGCAGGAGTGGATCCTGGAGACAGATGGCGTGAGCTTGATGCGAGTGCTAAGTGAGAAGGATGTGGACCCTGTGCGCACCACATCCAACGACATTGTGGAGATCTTCACGGTGAGCCCCCCAAGTACCCCACTCAGCGGCCTTTCTTGGATCTCTGACTTTCAGGCCCCTCGTGCTGTGCTTTCCACTCATGGGACATCCTCAAGTTCTGATTTGTTTCTGCCTGAATCCATTTCTGAATGTGGGATGCACTTTTGGTCCACTCCGGATCGTCTGGGTGGTGGCTCAGTCCTGACCCTCCCCTCACCCCATGCCAGGTGCTGGGCATTGAAGCTGTGCGGAAAGCCTTGGAGCGAGAGCTCTACCATGTCATCTCCTTTGATGGCTCCTATGTCAATTACCGGCACTTGGCTCTCTTGTGTGATACCATGACCTGTCGTGGCCACTTGATGGCCATCACCCGACACGGAGTCAACCGCCAGGACACTGGACCTCTCATGAAATGTTCCTTTGAGGAAACGGTAACAGCACGACTTTGGAGCAGGGTGGATGGAGGGAGAGCTGTGGGAGGAAAGGCATGTGTGCATGGATGCACAGTGGGCATGGGGCGGCTGGGCTGTGATGATTCAGGAGCAGCCTGGGTGCATTATGCAGAGGCATCTAATGAGGCCTGTGCCCTGCTGTTCAGGTGGATGTGCTTATGGAAGCAGCTGCACACGGCGAGAGTGACCCCATGAAGGGGGTCTCTGAGAATATCATGCTGGGCCAGCTAGCACCAGCTGGCACTGGCTGTTTTGACCTGCTGCTTGATGCAGAGAAGTGCAAGTATGGCATGGAGATCCCCACCAATATCCCAGTCCTGGGAGCTGCTGGACGTGAGTATGAGGGCCTCAGCTGCACGGGCCTGGCTGGATACAAGACAGACTGTGGGTGGAAGGGTGTCACCAGTTTTGGGT
The DNA here is from genome assembly GCA_963574655.1 of Perodicticus potto. Lineage (NCBI taxonomy): Eukaryota > Metazoa > Chordata > Mammalia > Primates > Lorisidae > Perodicticus > Perodicticus potto. The sequence goes on from CAUYRH010178280.1 coordinate 11,032, forward strand.
GCTGTTCCTGTTCCTCATGTGTCCCTATGTGCCTTTTCACAGCCACTGGCATGTTCTTTGGCTCAGCACCCAGTCCCATGGGAGGAATCTCTCCTGCCATGACACCTTGGAATCAGGGTGCAACCCCAGCCTATGGTGCCTGGTCTCCCAGTGTTGGTGAGTAACCTGGCACAGGAAGAGGGCCCTTGAGGTGGCTCAGAAGTGGGTGGGCTGAGATCATGAGTAGTGCCCATTGTTGGAATTGCAGAGGCCATTGAGGGCTGGGGGAAGCTGTGGGTGGTAGGGGGTGCTGGGCTGTATCTCTGGCTTTAACATTTTTTTTTAACTGCAGGAAGTGGAATGACACCAGGGGCAGCCGGCTTCTCTCCTAGTGCTGCTTCAGATGCCAGTGGCTTCAGCCCAGGTTACTCCCCTGCCTGGTCCCCCACACCAGGCTCACCAGGCTCACCAGGCCCTTCAAGCCCGTACATACCCTCACCAGGTGAGTTGTCACCATCTTGCAGGACAGGTTCATTTCCTTCTTGGTCTTTCCTTCTGGGTGAGTCTTTCTGACGCTTATCTCCTCTGTTGATTCTTTCCCATAGGTGGTGCCATGTCTCCCAGCTATTCACCAACGTCACCTGCCTATGAACCCCGCTCTCCAGGGGGCTACACACCTCAGAGCCCTTCTTACTCTCCTACTTCACCCTCCTACTCCCCGACCTCTCCATCCTACTCTCCAACAAGTCCCAACTATAGCCCTACATCTCCCAGCTACTCCCCAACTTCCCCCAGCTACTCCCCAACCTCCCCCAGCTACTCCCCAACCTCCCCCAGCTATTCTCCAACCTCTCCCAGCTACTCCCCAACCTCCCCCAGCTACTCACCCACTTCCCCAAGCTATTCACCTACCTCTCCAAGCTATTCCCCCACCTCTCCCAGCTACTCCCCAACATCCCCCAGTTACTCACCAACTTCACCCAGCTATTCCCCTACTTCCCCCAGTTACTCACCGACTTCTCCAAGCTATTCACCTACATCTCCCAGCTACTCACCCACTTCCCCAAGTTACTCACCCACTAGCCCTAACTATTCTCCAACCAGTCCAAATTACACCCCAACATCACCTAGCTACAGCCCAACATCCCCCAGCTATTCACCTACTAGTCCCAACTACACACCAACCAGCCCTAACTATAGCCCAACCTCTCCAAGCTACTCCCCCACCTCTCCAAGCTACTCCCCCACCTCACCTAGCTATTCCCCTTCCAGCCCACGGTACACACCACAGTCTCCAACCTATACCCCGAGCTCTCCCAGCTACAGCCCCAGCTCTCCCAGCTACAGCCCTACCTCGCCCAAGTATACCCCAACCAGTCCTTCCTACAGTCCCAGCTCACCAGAGTATACCCCAACCTCTCCCAAGTACTCACCTACCAGCCCCAAATATTCACCCACCTCTCCCAAATACTCTCCTACTAGCCCCACCTATTCACCCACCACCCCCAAGTACTCCCCAACATCCCCTACTTATTCCCCAACCTCTCCAGTCTATACCCCAACCTCCCCCAAGTATTCACCTACTAGCCCGACTTACTCACCCACTTCCCCTAAGTACTCGCCCACCAGCCCCACCTACTCGCCGACCTCTCCCAAAGGCTCTACCTACTCCCCCACTTCCCCTGGTTACTCACCCACCAGCCCCACCTACAGCCTCACAAGCCCGGCCATCAGCCCGGATGATAGTGATGAGGAGAACTGAAGGTGTTCCGGGCTCAGTGGCAGCAGGATAGAGCCCAAGACAGCTCGCAGGGGCTCTATAGTCCTCTCGCCTCCCTAGGGCGCAACCCAGCCCAGCTACCTTGTACATAACTCCTTGTGACAAAGTTCCTGTTGAAGTTCTCAATCCCATTTACAATGGAGCCTCTTGTCTTGTTCTTCACTTGTGCTGTTTCAGAACCCACCGATCCAGTGGTGTTCTCCTTTCTACCCCACCTACCCCAAGCCTGTCCCCAAGTTGAAAATCCTTTCTCGACTGTGGCTCAATTGGGGGTGGGGGGTAAAGGGTATTTGAACTTTTTAGGGGTAGTTCCTGCTCTGGGTCTAAGAGCTTCTGATCCTTGGAAAGAACAAAGCTAAAGCTGCCTTTTGTCTGTTATTTTATTTTTTTGAAGTTTAAATAAAGTTTACTAATTTTGTCCAAAAGTATGTACATCAGGTGTTTAATTGGGGTTCATGGGAGGCAAGGACACCTGGGCTTCTCCCCTGCCCAGCTGCTGTTGCCATTCAGAGTGTTCCCTGCTAAGCGAGGGAGGCAGGAAAATGGGAACAGACATTGTAGTCATTGATTGGGCAAATACTAAGTCCCACTCCACATCGAACATTGTTGTGTACTGGGTTTGTAATAGTCAAACATACAGCCCTTATCCTGCATTTAGGCAATATTGAACTTAACAGCTTTTAAACTCATTTTACTAATGATCAATGAATAATTTGGAAAAGTACAGAAAGGTCTAATACAGAAGCAGAAAAATAATCAACTCTTTGTCCCACCACTAGGAGGCACACTTAATATTCCTACTATTATTTCTTGAGTCGCTTCTAACAAGTGACAAAGAATGTGTATTTCGGTCTCAAACCAACAATGGAAAGATTATGGTTATATGGTTACTGTGATGTATTTTGCTTTATTTTTTTTTTTTCTTTGCAGTTTTGGCCGGGGCCGGGCTTGAACCCGCCACTCCCCGTATATGGGACCAGCGCCCCACTCCTTGAGCCACAGGCGCCACCTAAATTTTTTTTTTTTACTTTAAATTTTTAAGAGAGGCTCGGCACATAGCTCAGTGGCTAGGGCGCCAGCCACATACACTGGAGCTAGTGAGTTCGAATCCAGCCCAGACCTGCCAAACAACAAGGACAACTACAGCAACAAAATAGCCAGGCGTTGTGGCGAGCGCCTGTGGACTCAGCTGCTTGGGAAGCTGAGGCAAGAGAATCACTTAAGCCTAAGAGTTTGAGGTTGCTGTGAGCTGTGTTGCCAGGCACTGTACCCAGGGAGACAGCTTGAGATTTTTTTTTTTTTTTTTTTTTTAACAGAAAATCTTACTCTCAGCCAGGCTGGAGTGCAACGGCATCACAGTCGCATAGCCTGGCCAGAAATTGTTTTATAAGAATGAGATTATTGTAAAGTATCACAAAAATGGAAAAGCAAGTATCTGATGTATTGAATACTAATATGAAGCCAGTAGACAAACTAAAATACACGCCCATACAAGGGCAAAACTCAATTCAAGTTGGGAAAAGGGGGAAATCAGTGTGCTTTCACCTAATGGGGACGTAAGGCGCACACACCTCACAGCAACTACAACAAGGACTTTACCTAACAAATGGACGTATTGTAACCTAATCATTTGAACCTACATATTAATCTGAAATTTATTTATTTACTTTTTTTAGAGAGTGAGTCTCACTTTGTTGCCCTGGGTAGAGTGCCGTAGTGTCACACAGCTCACAGCAACCTCCAACTCCTGGGCTTAGATGATTCTGTTGCCTTAGCCTCTCGAGTAGCTGGGACTACAGGCACCCGCCACAACGCCTGCCTATTTTTTTGTTGCAGTTTGGCTGGGGCCGGGTTTGAACCCACCACCCTCAGTGTATGGAGCCAGGGCCTTACCAAATGAGCCACAGGCGCTATCCCTGAAATTTATTTTTTTAAGACAGAGTCCCAAGCTGTCACCCAGAGTAGAGTGCTGTGGCATCATAGCTAATAGCAACCTCCAACTTGGGCTCAAGCCATCTTCTTGCTGCAGTTTTTCTTTTTTTAGTAGACATGGGGTCTCTCTTTTGCTCAGGTTGGTCTCGAACTTTGAGCTCAAGCAATCCACCCACCTCAGCCTCCCAGAGTGCTGAGATTACAGGTGTGAGCCACTGTGCCTGTCCATTAATCTGAAATTTAAAAAAGAAAGAATGGGGTCTTGGCACCTATAGTTCAAGCGGCCAGGGTGCCAGCCACATACACCAGAGCTGGCAGGTTCGAATCCAGCCCAGGCCCACCAAACTATGACAACTGCAACCATGCACTTGTAATCCTAGAACTTTGTGAGTCTGAGGCAAGAGGATTGCTTCAGGTCTGAGCAACAGTGAGACCCCCATCTCTACAAAAAGAAAAAAGTAAGGGTGGTGGTGCCCATCTGTAGTGCCTGTTACACAGGAGGCTGAAGCAGGGGGATCGCTTGAGCCCAGGAGTTTGAGGTTGCAGTGAGCTGTGATGACACCACTGTACCCTTATCCTCCACAGCAGAGCAAGACTGTGTCTCAATTTTTTAAAAAATTATACAGGCTCAGTGCCTGTAGCTCAGCAGCTAGGGTGCCAACCACATACACCGGGGCTGGTAGGTTCACACTCAGCCTGGGCCTGCTAAACAATAATAACTACAAAAAAAAAAAAACTTGGGTATTGTGGCAGGTGCCTGTAGTCCCTGCTACTTGAGAGGCTGAGGCAAGAGAATCGCTTAAGCCTAAGAGTTTCAGGTTGCTGTGAACTGTGACGTCACAGCACTCTACCGAGGGTAACATAATGAAACTCTCAAAAAAAAAAATTACACAGTAGAATCTCCACAGATGACCACCTTCCTACATTGACCACCTCCTTACACTGACCTGATTTTCACACACTACCAGTACAGTAGGCCAGTCCTTAAGGTGAACACCTCCTTATGCTGACCAGTTTGTTACAGCCTCTTGGGTGGTCAATTTATAGAGGTACTGCTGTATATACTTATCCATGCTACTGTTAGTGGACATTTGGTTTTGTTTTGAGGCAGAGCCCCAAGCTGTTGCCCTGGGTCTAGTGCTGTGGCATGACAGCTCACAGCAACCTCCAACTCCTGGGCTTAAGCGATTTTCTTGCCTCAGCCTCCCAAGTAGCTACAGGTGCCTGCCACAACACCCAGCTATTTTTTGGTTGTAGTTATCGTTGTTTGACAGCCCTGGACTGGATTAGAACCTGTCAGCTCTGGTGTATGTAGCTGGCGCTTTAACTGCTTGAGCTACAGGTGCCAAGCCTGTGGCTATTTGTTTTTTTGTCACAATGAAAATTCCTGTCCAAGAGCGGCGCCTGTGGCTCAGTGAGTAGAGCGTCGGCCCCAGATATCAAGTGGGTTCGAGCTTGGCCCTGGCCAACCTGCAACGAAAAAAATAGCTGAGCGTAGTGGTGGGCACCTGTAGTCCCAGCTACTCAGGAGTCTGAGGCAAGAGAATCGCTTGAGCTCAAGAATTAGAGGTTGCTTGCTTGGTGCCTGTAACTCAGTGGTTAGGACACCGGCCACATGCACCGAAGCTGGTGGGTTTGAACCTGGCCTGGGCCTGCTAAACAATGACAACAATAACAACAAAAAAAGTGTTAGAGGTTGTGAGCTATGACTTCTACAGCATTCTACTGGGGGCAACAAAATGAGACTCTCAAAAACTAAAAGAATTGAGAGGGGTGGTGCCTGTGGCTCAAGGAGTAGGGCACTGGCCCCATACACTGGAGGTGGCAGGTTCAAACCTGGCCCCGGCCAAAAACTGCGAAAAAAACAAAAGAATTGAGGGAAATAAATTTCTATTGTTTATAAATTCCTCAATCTCAGGTATTTATTACAGCAGCACAAACAGATGAAGACATGAAGTCATATCAAATTGCTTTCCAAAATGATTCTGTTAGTTTATAATAGTGGATGAGAATTCTCTTGCTCCACAATCTCTTCAATAATGCGGTTTTACCGAAATTTATAATTTTTGCTGCCAGGCCCAGTGTCTCATGCCTGTAATCCTAGCACTTGGGGAGGCTGAGTCAGGGGATCACTTAATGCCAGGAGCTCAAGACGAGCCTGGGCAACATAGTAAGACTTTTTCTCCGCAAAAATTTAAAAATGCAGGGCAGGCTTGGTACCTGTGGCTCAACGGGCTAAGGCGCCAGCCACGTACACCTGAGCTGGCGGGTTCGAATCCAGCCCAGACCCGCCAAACAACAATGACGGCTGCAACCAAAAAATGGCCAGGCGTTGTGGTGGGCGCCTGTAGTCCCAGCTA
>CAUYRH010178281.1:0-16551 GCA_963574655.1 Perodicticus potto
TTTGAGACAGAGCCTCAAGCTGTCACCCTGGATAGAGTGCTGTGGCATCACAGCTCACAGCAACCTCCAATTCCTGGGCTCAAGCGAGTCTCCTGCCTCTGCCTCCCAAGTAGCTGGGACTACAGGCGCCTGCCACAACGCCCAGCCATTTTTTTTTGGTTGCAGCCATCATTATTGTTTGGCGGGCCCGGGCTGGATTTGAACCCACCGGCTCAGGTGTACGTGGCTGGCGCCTTAGCCCGTTGAGCTATAGGCACCGAGCCTATTTCATTGATTTCTGCTCTAATTTTTATTATTTCCATCCCTTTATTTCCTTTAGGTTTAATTTTTTCTTTATTTTCCCAGTGTATTAAGGTGAAAGCTTTAGTTACTGAGTTGAGATATTTCTTCTTCTTTTTTTTTTTTTTTAAGAGATGGGGGTATTGCTCTGTTCCCTAGGCTGCAGTTCAGTAGTGCAATCATAGCGCACGGTAGTCTTGAACACTTGAGCTCAAACGATCTTTCCAAGTATCTGGGACTAGAGGTGTGTGTCACTGTACCTGGCTAATTTCACCCCCCTTTTTAATAGAGAAGAGGTTTTTTGTTTTTTTTTTTTGAGACAGAGCCTCAAGCTGTCGCCCTGGGTAGAGGGCTGATTGCCTCACAGCAACCTCCAACTCCTGGGATCAAGCAATTCTCCTGCCTCCACCTCCCAAGTAGCTAGGACCACAGGCGCCTGCCACAACGCCCAGCTATTTTTTGGTTGCAGCCATCATTGTTGTTTGGCGGGCACAGGCTGGATTTGAACTGCCAGCTCAGGTGTATGTGGCTGGTGCCTTAGCCGCTTGAGCCACAGGTGCCGAGCTGAGATGAGGTTTTGAACTCCTGGCCTTAAATGATCCTCCTGCCTTGGTCTCCCAAAGTGCTTGGATTACAGGCATGAGCTACCATGTCTGGCTGCCTTTTTTAGTATAGGTATTTTTAGCTGTAATTTCCTCTAAGTACTATTTTAGCTGCATGCTGTATATTTTGGTACGTTATGTTTCATTCATCTCAAAGTATTTTCTAATTTCCCTTGTGACTTCTTTTTTGATGCACTAGTTATTTAGGAGAGTGTGTTATTTAATTTTCACATAATTGTCAATTTCTCAAATTCTTTTCTGTTACTGATTTCTAATTTCATTCCATTGTGGTCAGAGAACATACTCTGGTATGAGTTCAATCTTTTAAATGTATTGAGAGTTGTTTTAAGGCCTACTATGTTGTCTATCCTGGAGACTGTTTCATGTGTTCTTCAGAATTATATTCTTCTGTTATTGGAGTACCCTACAGGTGTCTGTTAGTTATACAGCATTGTTTGAGTCTTCTATTGCTTTGTTGATCTTCTACCTCGTTGTTCTATCCATTACTGAAAATGGAATACTGAAGTCTCCAACTATTATTATCGAATTGTCATTTTTTACCCTCAATTCTGTCAGTTTTTGCTGCATGAATTGTAGGGCTCTATTTATTAAGTACATATATGTTTATAATTGTTATTTTTTTATTGTTGTTGTTTTTTGAGACAGTCTCACCCTGTTGCCTGAGCTAGAGTATAGTGGTGTCATCATAACTCACTGCAACCTCAAACTCCTGGGCTCAAGTTATCCTCCTGCCTCAGCCTCCCAAGTAGCTGGGATTACAGGTATATGCCACCACATCCAGCTAATTTTTCTATTTTTTGTAGAGACAAGGTCTCACTTTGTTGCTGGTCTTAGACTCCCAGCCTTAAGCAATCCTCCTGCCTCAGCCTCTTAAAGTGCTAGGATTACAGGTGAGTTACTGTGCCTGGCCTATTATATTTTCACTTGGCCCTTTTATCATTATAAAATATTGCTTCTTTATGTCTTAGCAACACTTTTTGATTTAAAGTCTACTCTGTCTGATATTAATATAGCCACTATAGCTTTCTTATGGCTGCTGTTTTCATGCACTTTTCCTCATCCTTTTACTTTTGAACTATTTGTGCCTTTGAATTAAAGTGTTTCTTGCATATAGCATTCAGATTAATCTTTTTTATCAAGTCTGACAATATCTGACTTTTAAGTCAATATAGTAAAGATTGAATGAAGGCACTAGAAGACTAGGCTGTGTTAAAAAGGGAATAAAGATTCTGATAGGAAAGAAAAGTGACAGCTTAAGGAGATAGAAGGGTCCAAAAGGATTTTCTTCTTTATTTTTTGAGTGGAGACATTCTTTTCTCTTAAAAATGAAGTTAATTAGAGGCATAGATCTAACACTCACTTTTACACTTATTTCACTATCTTGAACCTTGCCTTCTATAATCTTTCATAACTAGCTCTTTCCCTGTGCTAGAATTAGTAGCACAGAGAAAGAGCTGGAAGTTTTGGAGATTTTTTTTTTTTTTAAGACAGGGTCTTGCTCAGTTGCTCAGTCTAGAGTACACCTCAAAATCCAGGGCTCTGGCTTTAAGTTCAATGGCTAGGGCTCTAGCCACATACAGCAGAGCTGGCAGGCTTGAATCCAGACTGAGCCTGCCAAACAACAATGACAACTACAACCAAAAAATAGCCGGGCATTGCGGCAGGTGCCTGTAGTCCCAGCTACTTGGGAGGCTGAGGCAAGAGAATCGCTTAAGTCCAAGGGTTTGAGGTTGCTGTGAGCTGTGACACCACAGCACTCTACCCAGGGCAACAGCTTGAGACTTTGTCTCAAAAAAAAAAATCCTGGGCTCCAGTGAGCCTCCTGCCTCAGTCTCCCAAGTAGGCTGGAACTACAGGTATGTTCTACCATGATTGGCTAATTTTTCTTTTTTCTTTTTTTGTAGAGACAGGGATCTCATGAACTGTGTATTTGTTAAATGCTAAACATCTGAGTTATTCCTGTCAAAAGTGAGCCAAGTACACAACCTTCAGTCAATTCAACTAAATAAATATTTGAATACTTAACATGTGCTAAGTGCTACAATGAATGCAAAATGAAAAGATATAATCCTTGCCCTCCACGAACTCACCATCTAATGGGAGAGACAAACAAGCACATAAATAACCTTGTTTGTTACTAGGCAGCTTGGGATAAAAGACTATCACAGAGGGAGATTTAAAAAAATTGGTATAGGAAAACAGGGAAGAAGACAAAAAAGAATTTTTTTTTTTTTTTTTTTTTTTGTAGAGACAGAGTTTCACTTTATTGCCCTCGGTAGAGTGCCATGGCGTCACACAGCTCACAGTAACCTCCAACTCCTGGGCTTAGGCGATTCCCTTGCCTCAGCCTCCTGAGTAGCTGGGACTACAGGTGCCTGCCACAACGCCCGGCTATTTTTCTGTTTTGCAGTTCGGCGGGGCCGGGTTTGACCTGCCACCTTTGGTATATGGGGCCAGCGCCCTACTCAATGAGCCACAGGCGCCGCCCGACAAAAAAGAATTTTAATCTGGTCTGGCTTCTGGATTGGAGCAGTTGCTGCTACTCCAAGTTAGTGACAGGAGATTCTTTAAGTGGGATGTTACTTGTGCTTGGGCCATATACTCCCCCTACTGTTATGGACATTGAGAACAGGTGTCAAACTTAGGCAAACTGTACAGTATCATACAGCAGCAAGAGCTTCATTTATGGGCAGCCCTACCTTCAAATCCCAGTTCTTTTACTTATAAGTAAACTATTGTGACTTTGGGCAAATCACTCCAATTTTCAGAGCCTAGGTTTTGATATTTTTAAAAACAGATACAATCAGTAATTTACTTATTTGGTAAATAGTTTTAGAACTTATTCTAAGTCAGCTCCATTGTCCCTTTATCCTTCTCCTATATCTGCATGTGGGCAGGCTAGAGAGGTGAGCAAGGCAGTGTTGAACTTGTTTAGAGTTAAGAGAAGGTGTTGCTGCCTCTGGCCCTCTAAAGGACTCATCACAGTCCAATGGAAAGAACAGGGATTCTGAAGGCAGGCAAATGTGGATTTAAAATCAAGCTGTACGATATACCAGACATGAAATTGTAGACAAGTCCCTTCACCAGATCCTCAGGAACATAAGGACATCCTATACTGCAGGCTAGAAAAATTAAGAGATAATATAGGGTAGGTACTTTAATAAATGGTAGTCTTCCATTTGTTTTATTAAAAGTTCACAGTTAGGCTGGGGGTTGGTGACTCACGCCTATAATCCCAGTCCTCAGGAGCTGAAAGTAGTAACTATTAGGAGTTCAAGACCTAATAGTCTTGAGGTCAGGAGTTCAAGACCAGTCTGGGCAACACAAAAAACCCCCATCTCCACAAAAAGTCTACAAATTAGCCAGGTATGGTGGCATGCACCTCTTAACTCCAGCTACTCAAGAAGATGAGGTGGGAGGATCCCTAAGCCCAGGAGCTGAAAACTGTACTGACCTGTGATTGGAGCACTATATTCCAGCCTGGGCAACAAACAGAGCAAGGTCCTGCATCAAAAAAAAAAAAGTTCCCTGTTGGAAACGGTTGTGTTTGCCCATGGATTTTAAGACTACTTAATGAATATCTTGCTCCTCAATCATGTGCCTTATCTCCTGCCTTTCTCTCAACTTTCATGTGGCTCCAGGTCATTAGGCCTATTACTGTTGGGCCAAGCACAAGCTGGACAAAGGCAAGCTTCTAGTCAGTATAGCTTTTTGTGAAAACATTGAACCAATCACTATTCTCTCAATACAAGTAATTCTTTTGTGTATTGTGTGTATGCATGTTTACAATCTTTTGTGCATTTTAAAACATTTTCTTCCTGCTTTAAAAATATGTAAATGATTCACCAAATATGAGATCAGAAAAAAAAATACAAATAAAAGTACATTTTTGCATTTAATTCATCTTTTTAAGTTTATTTTTTAATCACTAGACAACCAGGGAGCATTTTATTTCTAATTCATTTCAGTCTATTATTTCTGCTTTGTGCTGCTGGTTAATAGCAAGCAACCTAAATGTCTCCCAAAAGAGCATTGCTTTAGCTGAAACAAATCTAATGACCCAACTCAGAATTTTTTAAGTAAATTAAAGTAAGTTATAGAACTGTAGGTAGCATATAGTCTATTAAAAAACAACAATATGTTTGTACACTTAAAAGGATGTAGAAAATCAGTGACTGTCTTTAAACCAGGAGTATTAGGAATGTCTTTTTTTTTTTTCAGGTTAAATGTGACAGTACACACAACTAGGTTACAATGTTTATATTTGTTAGGTAGAGTCCCTCTTGTCGTGGGGTCCCATAGGAATCTTTTTATTTTTTCTTTTTCTTTTTTTTTCTGATTTTTTTTTTTTTTTTTTTTTTTTTTGAGACAGAGCCTCAAGCTGTCATCCTAGATAGAGTGCTGTGGCATCACAGCTCACAGCAACCTCCAATTCCTGGGCTCAAGCGAGTCTCCTGCCTCCCCCTCCCAAGTAGCTGGGACCACAGGTGCCTGCCACAACGCCCGGCCATTTTTTGGTTGTAGCCGTCATTGTTTGGCAGGTCCAGGCTGGATTCAAACCCTCCAGCTCAGGTGTAAGTGGCCGGCGCCTTAGCCCGTTGAGCCATAGGCGCCGAGCCAGGAATCTTTTTATATGTCAGTATTTTTTGGGTCTTCTAAAATGATCAGTTGGTGATTCACACTTGTAATTCTAGCACTTTGGGATCCTCCTGGCAGGAGGAGTTTGAGAACACTATCTCTACAGACAACAGAAGAATTAGCTGAGTGTGGTGGCACATGCCTATAGTCCCAGCTACTTGGGAGGTTGAGGCAGGAGGATCAGTTGAGCCCAGGAGTTTGAGGTTGCAGTGAGCTATAATGATGCCATTGCACTCTAGCCCAAGAGCCAGAGCAAGATCCTGTCTCAAACTAAACTAAACGAAACTAAGCAGATGTTGTTTGGAAACAACATCATCAAAAAAAAAAAAACAAGAGAAATCATGAAATGATTGTATTATTGGGCACGTAGGTAGGTTCAATTAATCTATTGCAAATAACTGCCACTAATCCTTTAGACAGGGCCAAGACTAGAATCTAATACCTAGGTTTTCTAAATATAAAAATGTCTTAAAAACTCATATTGGGATCCTTTTGTAGTTCATAAACGTGATGACTGGGTTTTCATGCGCATGCGTGAGATGTGCCTCCCACAAATCTTGTTACGACGTCTGCACATTACCCGTCTGACATAAAACAACAACAACAACTACTCATATTGGGCCATGCAAAATTAAAGGGCTGTTGTTAACAGAAACTCTCACGGCTGGGCAAGGTGGTTCATGGCTGTAATCCTAGCACTCTGGGAGGCCAAAGTGGGTGGACTGCCTGAGCTCAGGAGTTCGAGACCAGCCTGAGCAAAAGTGAGATCCTGTCTCTAAAAAATAGCCAGGGGTTGTGGTGGGTGCCTATAGTCCCAGCTACTAGAGAGGCTGAGGCAAGAAGATCTCTTGAGTCCAAGAGTTGGAGGTTGCTGTGAGCTATGATGCCTGAGCACTCATACTGAGGGCGACAAAGTGAAACTCTGTTTCAAAACAAAAAAACAAAAAAAATTGAAATTTTGTCTACCCATTATTGAGGTCTTAAAGGAAATAAGTAGGAAATATGTGCAACAAGCACACCAGGACTGGGATTTCAAATAAACTGAAATAAGGAATGTGTCTTAGATCAAAGATCCCCCGAAAATACTACCGTTTCAAAGTCTGTTTGTATAGAGTTCTCAATAGGTTACTATGTAACCTGGGCAAGATCCTTATTGTCCTTATCAAATTCTGAATCTGTTTCTACTTGCTACTTTTTTTTTCTGGTAGAGACAAGGTCTCATTACAATGCCCAGGCTGGTTTCAAATGTCTGGCCTTAAGTGATCCTCCTGCCTCTGCTTCCAAAGTACTGGGATTATAGGCATGAGCCACAGTGCTCAGCCCAACAGCTACTATTAAATCTCTCACATTCTGTTTTACAGGTGAGAAAATAGGTTCTCAGAGATTTAGTAATTTGCTTATAGTTGTAAGTGACAGTTAAGATTAAAACCAGATCTACCTGATAAAAGAGAATCAAGGTAAGGAAATGTTTGAATCTGTTATTTTATTTTTTACTTTTATCACTAAGGAAGCATTAACAGAAATTACTTTGTATAATGCAAATGATACTGTGTACTCTGTTGGATTGAATTAGGAGGTGCATTGAAATACAATTAACTCATGGCCTCATCTTAACAGTTGAGTAATTAGATCAATCTCATCTTTTGAATTTTATTGCTTATGTTATTATGGCCTATAATCAGTTGAAATTACAATAGGAAATCCAAGAGTCTTAAATAAAGGTAAGTATTGTAGAGGAAGAAATATTTCTTTACTTTTGAATCGCTGGGCATCCCAGGTGAGTTACTTAACCACTCTGTACCTCACTTTCTAAATCTGTAAATTGTTAACATTATCTTGCCTCACAATTACCAAGATATATTAAGTTTAGAAGTGCCCAGCACTAGAGAAAAAGGGAATTCTGCAAAAGTTATGAAAAAATTACCTGAGAAATGTTTCAAAGGAAAGCTCTTTCATACACAAACTGGCCTCAGTACTCCTGAGAACTTAGTGAAAGTTATAACCATGCAACCTGTCACCTAAGGCAGAGAAAGCCTAGGATAAGTCCAGATTCTTAGTCCCAACTTATTCATTCATATTCCACAAATACTGAATGTCTACTGTATGCCAGACACTGTTCTCTCTAAAAATATATCTAATACATCCTCTCCTCTGCATCCCATATGACCCCTAATTCAGTTCTCTAGACTGACCTGTGTGTATATATAATATATATATATATATATATATATTTTTTTTTTTTTTTGAAGACAGAGTCTTACTTTGTCACCCTCAGTAGAGTGCCGTGGCATCATAGCTCACAGCAACCTCAAACTCTTGGGCTCAAGTGATCCTCTTGCCTCAGCCTCCTGAGTAGCTGGGACTACAGGCACCCATCACAATGTTTGGCTATTTTTAGAGACAGGGGTCTCACTCTGCCAGGCTGGTCTTGAACCTGTGAGCTCTGGCAGTCCACCCACCTCAGCCAGAATGCTAGGATTACAGGCATGAGCCACCATACTCGGCCAGACTGACCTATTACTGTTAAGAGCCTCCTAACTGGTCTTCTGCCCTCCAATTTATTCCTGTCTCCAATCCATACTTCTCACTGCATTCAGAGAGATCTTTCAAAAATGCCAATCTATCCAACATGCCTGAAACTCTCTAGAGCCTTCACCAAGGAGAAAGTGCTGAGAGAATGGGGACTGAAGACCCCATTCTTGGCAAAGGAAAGTAGTGAGTCGTAACAAAGAAAAGTCAGCTATTTTACATTTAAGCTAGCCACTTCTAGCAAGCTTCTTGCCTTTTCTGAAATTTTAGCCTGTTGGGGATACAGCTTATAAACACCCTGATGGGTCTGTGAGCACTCTGAGGAAAATAATGGCATAGAAGAGATTATGGCAAGTCCTAGAAAAGATACATCTTTTAGGGCGTTTCCTACCCATTAAACAGGCAAAGCAGATACCCATTAGGGAAATTTGCATTTGCCTGGGACAGAGATCAATGGAGTAGCTCGAGCCCTGAGATATGGGCAGAAGAGCTTGTATCCCTTATCACAGAGGAAGATCCTCTGTGGTGGTGATGGGAGGAAAAGGCCTCCCTCCTAGCCATTCCTCAGAGAAGATTAATGCTGGTGGCAGTGTGTTGGTATTCTACTCCACAGAGAATTAGCAGAGTTTAATACCTCCCTAGAAACTTTGTGTGATCTCAAGCAGGAAGCTCTCCAAATATAAGGCTCAGATTTCAGATTTCTGAAGGCTACCCTTAAGGTTAATAATGATAACAATAGGAGCTGATATGCTCACTCAGAAACTGCTGGTATCTTTGTTCCCTCACTCATCTTACCCTCTGGGCAAATAGACTTCAATAAAATCAGAGTGGAGCAAACACTCTGGGCCATTGCCAGAAGCCCACAAATGAGCAATGGACTCCTGAGCTCCCACCTTTAATTCTACTCTATGTCTCATGTCTCTTTCTTTACCATTGCTTCTAACTTTATAATTCTTTAGTCCATCTCTGCCAGTTTCCACAGGTCTTAGCAGACCCTGCTCCCGGGGCAGGACCCCAGCAAGAAAGTTCCAAACTTCTTAGTATTCCTTCTAAGGACCAAGTCTGGCTCCTATACATTTAGATGTCCTTTTTCTTCTCTTGCCAAGCCTGGCCCAGCATTTTATACACAATGAAAGGCAAACACACAGCTGTTTTAACACACTCCATTTGACTATTCTACTTCCATGCATTGTTCAGACTGTCCTCAATGCTTGGATAGGCCTTCCTTTGCCCTTCACTTTACTTTCCTCTCCAAAAAGTCTTCCCTGATCTCTCTTCAGGCTAGATTGGGTTCCCTTCTGGCTACTCCCATAACCGATTTTTCTTACAATCTTTATCAAATTACATTTCCATTTTCCTCAAATGCCCATCCCCCAATTTGGTGAATCAAGTATTGTTCCAATAAGAACTTCCTGAGTTGTGGTTCTCTTTGTGCTTGGGCCGTTACCATCCAAACATGGTAACAATCTCCCTCTTTCCTTAATCGCCAAGCCTTATGGCTGATGCCCTGGGTCTGGCCAAGACAGACCTTCCAGCTAACCACTACGTCCCTGGTGACTCAATTTCCAGTGCAGAAAAAGAACAGTGGACTTCAGATTCAGAAATAGGCTTTAATCCAAGTTATGTCATTTCAAACGGTGATTTCAGACAAGTTACTACCACTCACTGAGCTTCAGATACTTCTTAGATAAAATGGGATAATAATGCTAATAATAAAACAATTAGTATTGGCTAGGCAAGGTGGCTCACTAGTAATCCTAGTACTGTGGAAGGCCAAGGCAGTGGATTGCTTGAGCTCAGGAGTTCAAGACTAGCCTGAGCAACAGCAAGACCCTATGTCTACTAAAAAAAGAAAAACTAGCTAAGCAGTTTAGCAGTTTAAGCAGTTTAGCTTAGCAGTTTTGTGATGGATTACTGTAGTCCCTGCTACAAGGAGACAGAGGCAGGAGGATCACTTAAATCTAGGAGTTCAAGGTTGCTGTGAGTTATGACACAGCACTCTACCCAGGGCCACAGAGTGAGACTCTGTCTCAAAACAAAAACAAACACAAAAACAAACTCCACCTATCTGATTAGTATTACTTATTATGTGTCAAGTATTGATGCTAAGCACTTTACATGAGTCCCATCTAATCCTTACATCCCCTTCATGAGGTAGGTTCTACTATTAGCTTTATTTTACAGATGAGAAAACCAACCGGAGAAGCTAATTTACTTGTCCAGGTCATTGTGGTTGACACCATGGGCTGGCTAATTCAGTGTTCATTCATTTCTAACCCCCTTTTCCCTTGTTGGCTTCTACTACCTCTATCATAGACGTCATGCCTAGCACGTTAGTAGCCATCTTAAATCATGAGGGAAAGGAAAGAGTTACAAGGACATTGGTCTTAAAATCACTGACCTAATAAATCAATGCCATCTACCAATGACCTTCAGACTTTTTTGTATGAAAAAAAATCCTTCCTGTTTGCTTATTAATTTAAGCTGTTGTTAATCAAATCATCCAGTAACATCTTCAGGTATTTATAATTTAGTAATCAAATGATGAAGCTGAGATTCAAATGTAGTTCTTAACAACTAAGCTACATGAGAAAAATCTGGCACTGGACTTACTAGGGCATGGGTAAGTACTAAATGATGAAAATAATTATACATAACATCAGTCACTCAGCCTACTTCCTCAAGACTCCAGGCTTCTCTGGAAGCTTAAGATTGTCAGTAACCCAAATTATAACAGAGCTGTTCAGGAACAGGTCCCCACTTTGAACACTGTGCTCAGCCCTCTTGTCTGCATTTCAATTCAGTTCTCCTAGCTCATGTTCCATCCTAAGCAGAGAAGATGAAGGAAAGGTTTGGAGTCTTTGCTTTCTACCCACCCCTACCTATCTCATGGTACTACAAAGATTCCAGGCTTCCTGCCACACAGGCATGAGACAACACAATTCAATGAACTCAATATAAACACATATATTGTTACAGCACTTGTGGTGATGGTAGAGGCCAAAGCTGCTTCCTGGCAGACAGACCTTTGGTGACAGCAAGAAGTTTTGTAGCTTGAACAAGGCCAAGAACTATTGATTTTTCTGCCTCTTCTCCTACTGAGAGCAGTAATAGCAAAAATCTGATTTAGATACTTAAATTCAAGTACCCTTCCCCACCAACTGAGCAATTTTCAAGTAATCACACTTTTTGACCTTAATCAATATGAGTCCTTTTAAAACCAATTTTAGGGACCAATTATTTAGTTTTCCTAAGATGTGCAAGCAGAAAGACAGAATGCTGGCTATCCTGGTAGAAATAGCTTCCATCTCCATGTCTGGGGTTTAGGACTGCCTGCTCACAGACCTCTCAACCTATTTAAGAAGGGGCCAGCCACCTCTCCTGTCATAGGTGACACATGTGTGACAGCTAACAAATGACCTCTATTTCTAAAGCTATTTTGAACTCAAAGGAATTATGACAGTCATGATGGCAAGAGTCTTAGACCAGGTCACCAAATTGGAAGAAGGAGAGCAAGACTATTGAACACTTAATAAATGCCAGGCATATGCCTATGTAGAGAACTCGTAAAAATACAGATTTTGCTGGGAACCACCTCCGGGGCTCCTGATTCAGGGGTGCGGGCCCAAGAATGTGCACCTCTTTTTCTTTTTTCTCTGTTATCTCAACTAGAGTACAGTGGCATCATCCTAGCTTACTGCAAAAACCTCAAACTCTTGGGCTCAGGCGATCTTCCGGCCTCACTCCCGGCCTCAGCCTCCCAAGGAGCTGGGACTACAGTCATTCACCACAACACCTAGCTAATTTTTCTATTTTTAGTAGAGATGGGGTCTTACTCTTGCTCAGGTGGTCCTGAACTCTTGAGCTCAAGTGATCCTCCTGCCTCAGTCAGTTATCACGCATAAGCTTCTTTGAGTGGAGCCCTAGAAGGAACCTGGTAAACTGTTTCTCTAAGGAGCTTAACACAGTGGATCAAATGATCCCACAGGTCATCAAGGTGTTCGTTCATAGGCTCCCTTCCTCCATACAGAGTGATAATGGACCCTCCTTTGTACCAAAGTTAATTCAGCAGATAAGCAAAGCCCTATATCTAGAATGGAAATGGCATGCATCCTTGGGGGGTTGAGGCAAGAGAATCACTTAAGCCTAAGAGTTTGAGGTTGCTGTGAGCAATGGATGGTGAGACCATTCACAAAGTGATAAAAAAAAAAAATAGGTTACAAGGAAAAAATAGGATAGTAAGTTCTGTTTTAGACATAGTAAATCTGAGCAAAGTACAAGCCATTCATGGAAGAGATGTCCAGAAGACAGCTAGATAATCTAGTGTGAAGCTCATAAGAGCTCTCTAGCCCCAGAGCTAGACTCATGAATCATCAGCCTACAGAAAGCAGTTGAGGTTAAGAAAGAAGAGAAACTTAGGCAACATCCACATTTTTTTTTTAAAGGGACAGGGTCTTGCTCACACAGCCCAGGCTGGAATGTGGTGGCACAATCATATAACCTCAAACGCCTGTCCTCAAGGGATCCTCCTGCCTCAGTCTCCCAAATAGCTAGGATAACAGGCACGCACCACCACACCCAGATACATTTTTATTCATTGTAGAGACAGGTCAGTATGTTCCCTAGGCTGGTCTTAAACTCCTGGCCTCAAGAAATCCTCCCACCTTGGCCTCCCAAAGTGTTGGGATCACAGGCAAAAGTCACAGCACCCTGCCAGTGTCAACCTTTAATGGGTAAGCTGGAGAAGAAAAGCCTGAAAGGAAACAGATTCAGGAACATTTGGAGAGGAAGAAAGGTAAAACAAACTGAGAAATAAACAAATAAAAAATTATGGTTAAATTCAGGAAGTCAACAAAAAGCAAGGAAAGCTTGCTTCAAGAAGGGAAGGGTTGGGGGGTTACATGACATAGAGGTGTCAAATTAGGATGAGGGCTGAAAAGGAGATTAACAACAAGGAGATTATTCATAACCATAGTGAGAATAATTAAGAATTCTCTTTAGAGGCGCTTCTTCAACTTTAGATGAGAAAGTAATAAAGTGACCTGAGAGGTCTTTTCTGAACAGAGGCTATCAGCTTGAACTTTTTTTGCTGGAGCAGTTTCAGAAATCAGAATCCATTTCCCAGGCTTATCTGAGATCCTAATCACTGTGGTGTCCCCAATACAATGATGCAGGCTAGAGCAGGAAAAGTGCTTAGTTTGTAACTTAGAAAATCTGGGGTTACTTGGGGCTACGTTATACAATGTGACCTTGAGCAAGCTGATCCCATCATTTCATCTGGAAAATAATGGCTATCTCCCAGAGTTGTTATTAAAAACAAACACAAGGGGCTTGGCACCCATAGCACAGTGGTTATGGCGCCAGCCACATACACCAAGGGTGGGGGGTTCGAACCTGGCCCAGGCCAGCTAAATAACAATGCCAACTGCAGAGAATGGCTGGGCATTGTGGTGGGTGCCTGTGGTCCCAGCTACTTGGGAGGCTGAGGCAAGAGAATCACTTGAGCCCAGGAGATTGAGGTTACTGTGAGCTGTGATGCCACAGCACCCTACCAAGGGCGACATGGTGAGACTCTGTCTCAAAAAAATAAATAAATAAAAAACAAACAAAGAAACACACAAGGGGGC
The DNA here is from genome assembly GCA_963574655.1 of Perodicticus potto. Lineage (NCBI taxonomy): Eukaryota > Metazoa > Chordata > Mammalia > Primates > Lorisidae > Perodicticus > Perodicticus potto. Next base: position 13,697 of record CAUYRH010178281.1, read on the forward strand.
CTGAGAGTGGGGGCTCATGCCTGTAATCCTATAATCCCACTCTGGGAGGCCCAGCTGGGTGGATTACCTGAGCTCAGGAGTTCGAGACCAGCCTGAGCTAGAGGGAGACCCATCTCTAAAAATAGCCGGGCATTGTGACAGGCACCTGTAGTCCCAGCTACTCAGGAAGCTGAGGGAAGAGAATCATTTGAGCCTAAGAGTTTGAGGTTGCTGTGAGCTATGATGCCATGGCACTCTACCCAGGGTGAGAAAGTGAGACTCTGTCTCAAAAAAAAAAAAAATAGGAGGAGGAAAAAACCCACAAAAGTTCTCTGCAAAGAATAACCAAAGTATAAACATCACTTAATCTTAAAACCTCCAGTAGATGATCCTTATGAAGGAGAGTGAATTGGGTAGGACTTGGGTCACTGAAGACATTGGGACTACAGGCTCCTGCCACAATGCCCAGCTATTTTTAGAGACGGGGTCTCGCTCAGGCTGATCTCAAACTCCTGAGCTCAGCCTCCCAGAGTGCTGGGACAATTTCCTGAGGATCATATCTTTTGTGGAGGGATTTGTAGTATTTGGACCTAAGTTTGCTATTGAACAAAACCAAAAAATTACCACGAGTCAGAGAAAGAGCACCTAAATTGGTATGGGCTAGCAGAGGAGTGGGAAGTGGCCAGGATAGGACATAGGGAAGAAGGGATGAAACCTTTGCTTTTTATTCTGTGGTAGGGAGACAATGAATACATAGACCTAGAATGTGGAGACCTAGGTTCTAGACTCAACTCCAACATGTTCTGAAAAACATCTTCTCACCTATAAAATGATGAGTTAGTTTAAGGACTTAATCTGTTCACTTTTCAGTGAATTCTTCTTCAAAGAATTTTTTTCAGAATTCTTTTCTAATTTGTTTTGGAAACTTCATCACAAGTCACTGGCTAATCCTGTTACATTTAGTACTCCTGGCTATCTTGTAAAAAAGGTATTTCTAATTCCTTTTCATAAATTTATTTTCACAGATGAGACACTGAAGTCCTGAAAACTTGCTAACCTATCTGATGTCATATAGTTTTAAGTAGCAGAATTGGGTCGATAATCTAAGTCACTACCTCTGTATACCATATTATTTCCCTATAGAGGTATATTCATTGCTGTGCATTATAACATCATATCTTTTGTTGGGGTATTCATGGCATTTGGATCTATGTTGGCTATTGACTAAAACCAGGACTCAGAATTAGTATGGACCAGCAGAGGAGTGTAAACTGAGTATAAACTGAGTGGGGCACAGAGCCAGAAGCTTTACATTTTCACTGATCTGCAAAGCAATCATCTGTGTGGTCATTATCTCATTTTACAGTTGAGAAAACTGAAATTCAGAAAGGTTAAATAACTGAACCAAGGTCACAGCTAATCAGTGGAGCCCAGATTTGTTAAGACTCCAAAACCTGTCCTCTTTCCAGAACATATACCAGACCCCTAAGTGATGCTTACATACTAATACCATTAGAACATTTGAAGAAAAGAGAATTAGAAAAAATGAAAGAAAAAAGAATAATATTTAGGTTAGAGCATATTCCAAATTTCTATCAGAGAAACCTTTATGAGGCCTTTGAAAAAAGAAATGCCCCAGTCTATAAAGTGCCCACTGTCATGGTGAATCTAGGTAAAGGGCATTCCAGTGTTCAATGTACAACACACGTTTATTTCTCATAGGTTTGGAGGCTGGAAGTCTAAGATCAGGGTGTCAGCAATGTCAGGTTTTAGTAAGGATTCTCTTCCTGGCTTGCAGATGCCAGCCTTCTTGCTATGTACTCATATAAAAGAAAAGAGCACTAATGTTTCTTCCACTTCTTCCTCTAATCTCATCCCATGAGGCCCTACCTTCGTGACCTCATCTAAACCTACAATGGCTCCATCTCCCCAGTTACATCCCACTGAGGATTAGGGCTTTAATATACAACATTTTGGAGGAATACATTCAGTTCATAAAAGAACAGTAGAAACTCCATAGTTGACCACCTCAAGTTGACCTAATTTTCATAGACTGGGCATGCACCACGCATATGTATCAATACAATAGGCCTCGTTCCTTATGTTAACCACTTCCATATGTTGACCAGTTTGTTACAGTCCCTTGGGTGGCCAACTTATAAAAGTTATACTGTATACTGTACGTTCTCTAAACCCACTTTTCCAAGATGTGCAAGAAGCTAGTTAAAATCATGTCATAGGATTATTGCAAGTGAAAAGATAGATACTGTCTGCAAAATACTGAGCTCAGTTTTTGTCATACAGCAAGTACTCAGTGAAGTAGCTTTAAAAAGAAGACTGTCAAGTGGCTAGGAGATAGCTGCTTACTATAATAAATTGTATTACAAAGCTATATTTTATTTCCCATCTTAAGACTTCAGAGATAATTTCAAATCAGGAGTGTTTCTGATTTCTCTGTTCCCTCTGGGCACCATCCCATTGCTTCTGAAACAGACAATACCACAAATGACTACACCTCCTCCTCTTCTGCCCCACTTAATCTACTCCAAACTGCTAGTCAGGAACAAGTTTTCTAGCTCTTTAAAGGGAAGGTTCTCTAGCACTAAAAACTGCAGACAACCTTCTCTCTTAGTTTATCACTGGGAACAGGGAAAAGAACTCATACTCTGAGACAGATTAGCTTGCTACAACAGAAATGTGGCTCAAAGGAGTAGAGCACCAGCCCTATATGCTGGAGGTGGTGGGTTCAAACCCAGCCCTGGCCAAAAAACTGAAAAAAAAAAAAAAAAAAAAAAAAAAGCACAAATGCGCTGAAAAAAAAAAAACCTGATTTAAAAAATTCCTTAAAACCATAGAAGAAATTTAAATTGGCCAAA
>CAUYRH010178282.1:0-23698 GCA_963574655.1 Perodicticus potto
TATTCTTCTTAGTAAAGTATCTCAAGAATGGAAGGCAAAGTATCCAGTGTACTCAGTACTACTATGACATCAATATATAATCACCTACACATTCATATGAATGGTAAAAAATAACTATAGTCCAGAAAGTAGGAGGGAAGAAGAGAGAGAGAGAAGAGCAGGAGGGAGGCTGGGAGGAGGGAGGGTATTTGGTGGGACCTCATCTAATGTGCATGATGCAATGGGACCTTTCAGAACTATTAAGAGTAGAGTATAAATGTCTTACACAATAAGTAAGTAAGTCTGGTGATGGTTAAGTTAATCAGTTCAGTGTAAGCAATGTATATCAAATCGTACATTGTACCCCATAAATGCATCAGTGTACACAGTTATGATTTAATAAAGGAAAAAGGAAAGAAGAAAAAAAAATAGCTTGGCCTTGTGGTGGGCACCTGTAGTCCCAGCTACAGAGGATTGCCTGAGCCCAGGAGTTAGTGGTTGCTGTGAGCTGTGACGCCACGGCACTCTACCGAGGGTGATAAAGTGAGACTCTGTCTCTACAAAAAAAAGCGCAATAGAATCTAGCTACAGTTTATTTTTCACCTTGTTTAAAATTTTATCTATTTTTTGAATAAGTGCTATATTTGTATCAAGTTAAAAGGATGCAAAAGGGTAAATACAATGAAAAGTCTTCCTTCCACTTCTATCCTTGAGCCTTCTAATTCCCCTCCTCAGAGGCAACCACCACCCAGAGCTGCTCCTCTTTTTAACACAAATGGCAGCTTTCTGTCCACAATGTCATATAGCTTTCTAGGTAGAATTTAACAAAATTGTTTCTAAGCTTATATTGACTTTTACATTTACCTTGCATTTATAGTGTTACTGGTTTTAATTGAAGGCAAGGACAGATTTCCTTGAAAATGAATTTTAAAAAGTAACTTAAAGAAAAAAATCATGATAGTGATTATAATTTATTATAAGTCATGATGGACATCACAGATGACTGAATTTTAAGAGATGTTGTTTTACAAAACTGAAAGGTCTCTTCCTAGGATCTCTAACAGGCAGTGGCCCAATTTCTGTCTGACCATCCCTGGCTCTCAGGCCAGCCCAACCCACTGCCTTGTGGCTCACAGTCTTTGTGAGCTTTTTGCACAGAACTAAAACCTGTCTCCCTAAAATCTGCTCTGGACATTGTTCTTTGAGAGGAGGGGGTTTCAAGTTAGGTTTTGTAGAACCTTAGGGCTCCATTGAAGTATCCGTGGGGGCAGTTGATTAGAAAATGTCCCAAGGGAGGTGAGCTCCCCCTCCCTTACATTAGTGTCCCAAATTACAAGATCTTGTCCGAGGAAAAGATTTTGCTAAGGGACTAGACAACTGAAAATTAGTTTTCTAGAGAAACAATGAATAAACCTACTTCCCATTCTATTAATATTAATATTCTACACATATTAAAAGAGAGACCAGCTATCGGCTCCTTAGCCAACTCTTCACATGGAACTGAGGCAGCCTTACTTTCCTATTTTTATTTCTGCCATGTTCCTTTTTTTCACTATTTATTCTTTGAGTGACTATCTCAGTTTGGGGTGCTGGAGCAGGGCTTCAGTTTGACCATCCAACACAACATACTGGTAAGACCTGTGCCTCCAAGTCTTAATCCCAAAACAGAGAAGGGGGAGCTGCAGCATGGCTCTGGGTCACTCACCTGGTCGCTGGCTGGGGGTGCTGGTGCATCTGAGCCCTGCTGCCTGTGGTGCTGGGCCACCCTGGCTGTGATCACAGGGGAGGTCCGAGGACTGTCTAGCCCAGGATCTGAGAGCACTGAGTTCCGATTCACCAATGACTAGAGGGACAGAGAATTCTGTGTGAAGGAACCTCGGCCAGATGATCTCCAGGCTCAGCTCATTTGGTGGGTGAAACTGCACTTATAACAGTGAACAGAATCAATACTTGTTCTTGTCTGGCATTAAACTAACCCCTTGAAACAGCCCTGATACTATCATTCCTCTCACTTTCACACAAAAAACTAAGACTCCCAAGAGATCGCAAGGCCTGCTAAAGGTCAAAGAGATAGTAATAAAGTATGCGCTGGCTTCAACTCCAGCGTACACTCTTCTTCAACTGTGCTGCCTTCCAGATAATGTCAACTACAGATTCTTTAGGACCTCCTCTCACCCCACTTTTTTGGTGATTTTCCTAAACATTGACTCCTTCACATGTATTCATCATCTTCACACAGAGAGGAGCAGTAAGGAAATAAAATGCCAAATGTTACCTAAAATTAGGTTTTTAACATGTTCTCAACCACTTATTCACATATGTAATTAATCTGGCTAGGTAAAAATTTTGTTGTCAGCATTACTGCTTCTTCCATCCACTCTTACTCTGTATTGCAGGCTTACAAAGTTTATAGTGTATGCAAGTCGAGAACACCTGGAAGAGATGGCCTTGAGGCCTAAATCTGAAATTCTTCTGACCATTCCAGGAAAGATGAGCTGCTCAAGGAAAAGACCCATGGCAAAGAAAAAGAGTCTACAACTTTTGATTCAGTGGGGTTCACTGTATTAATGTAATACATTATTCCTGGCCAGGTAGAAATGTAGTTTTAGTCAAGTCACTGAGATGATTTGTGTCTCTGCTCCCTCCCTCTCCAAGGTCTGCTGTGATTAAGGACTAGCCTCCCTCTGCACTGCTATCATCAGAGCTCACCATGGTAGTGGGGAAGCTAGGTTTGATGATCTCACATGTAGTACACATTCAGACCCCTTTTTTGGAACTCAGAGCACAATGACTACAATTACTGGAACTAGGCCCATAGAAGAGGTGCCTGAGGATAGGCTGGAGGCCTTGGTGCATTGATGAGCTGCCTAGGGAAGGGACAAAAGTGTGTTCTTAATAAGCCTCCCCTCTGCTGGCACTCACCTCACTGAGGGAAGGAAACCGTTCTGTCCCAGACTCCAAGCCACTGTCACCCTCCTGAGAATCCAGAGAGAGCCGGCCTAAGAACAAAGCAGTTCACATAGTAAGAAAGGGGCTATGGCCTATAGGCAAGAAGACCCTTTATAGTGGGCACCTGTGCCTAGGGCAGGACAGGGACGCTGTCACCTTGTAGTTCCTTTCTGCTCTCTTATCTCATGACCCCTAGACTCAGACACTCCCCTGGGTGCACCTCTCCCCTCCTCTCACCACATCTAGCGTCTACCTTCCTCTGCTTCCGGGTTCAGGTCTTGTCACCTCTTGGGGTGAGACTGCACAGCTATCTCACACAGTCTTCCTTGTATATTTGTACTGCTTTCTCTCAGTATTCTATTTCCCAGAGGGCAGGTACTATGTATTTTCTTTCCCAGAATCTACCCCACAGTGAGGGAAAGTGGAAAGGAAACCTGGACTAGAAATATGCCAGAGAAAAAGGGGTGGGGAGGAGACTTACCTTCTGATGGTCCCAGGCCGGTTTCACCATAGAGTGGAAGTATGTCCTAAAAGAGAAAGGCCCGGAAGGTGGGCAAATTCTGTGAGTCTCTTCCTACTGTTTGCTTCCTTCAATCACAGCCTTATTTGCTTACAATGAGTGGCCTCTTCTGCTTCATTGCCTCAAAATAACCACCCTAGGAGAAACATGGCTTCTCCTGCACAGTTTGGGAATGACAGCCCCTAACGGTGGGAAGGGGGGGAGGTTATCAACAGCAAAATTCTCACCTCTGTCTTTATCCATCACCCTGGACCCAAAGCATCTAATGCCTTATTTGGGTACAAGAAAGAACTTCCTAACTATCAAGGAGCACAAAAGGCTCAAGCAGATAACTAAGGGCAGACACAAAGGGTCCACCTTGAGAGATTCTGGAGGACGATGGACAGGCACTGGCCTTGGACTGGCTGACCCAGCCAGTGTGGAAGAAACGATGTTGGTAGTGTTTTACTATTTACAAAGCACTTCCCTGCATCACATTTAATCTTTTAATGACTCGGATTTAGGAGTGTTACTTCCATGTTGATAATGAGGAAATAGAACCTCAGTGACCCAAAGTAACTTGCCCAAGCCACACAGCAGGTCAACTCTAAAGCCAGGCCTGGAGCTCAGACATCCCACTCCAAGCTCAGTGCCTCAGTTTCACCACCCCACAGCAAGACCAACAGGGGCAGCAGCATCAGACCCTGTGCCACAGGTGAGCTTTACATCTGATGATACAGCCACCTCCACTCTATAAACGAGGACAGTAAGGCTCCTAAGACTGAAGTGATTGCCAATAGCCTTAACAGTGGGAATTAAGAGCTGGGATCTGAATCCAGGTGGTGTTAAGTCCACAACCCAAGCTCCTACCAACCATGTACCATATTTTCTTTCAGAAAATGAAGCAGTTTAAATTTATTTGGCTGTGTTTCTCAAACTTTTTTCATCTGGATGTTCTAAAAAGTGAAGTAGATAATCTTTAAATAATTTTTATTTGCTTTGGCAAGTATTCTTGGAGACCTTGAAGTTTCAGGAGACTTCTCACTCACCCAAAGAATTAAGGCCTGATGGACATAAGTAAGACACTAGTAGTACAGACCCCAACAAGAGCAGATAAGGAACCGGGTGCACCCTGGAACCTTCCACAAAGCATGGTAGAGGCTGATGTGGATCCTTTACACAGGTTGACTTAAAAGACCCTTTACTTGAAGGACAGGTGGTAGAAACAGGTACCAGATGAACATTCAGTGAAACCAGTATAAAAATATACACTGGCTATGAGGAAATACAGAAAAGAATAGTCATTAGGAGACTAAAGCCGTAGTAGGATCTATTTTTTCCATTGCATCTGGAAGTTCTTGGAGGGTGAGATATAGGCTTTTTCTTTCCAGGTATCCCAAGTGTCATAACAGTGCTCAGCCTCCTGATGCTAAAAAAAGAACTGCTGACTTTACTTTCTTATAAAATACTAAACACTTAGACCAGCTCACCTTTGGGTACTGTCCTACCTTGAGAAGCCTTGTCCTTGTTTTCTCTCTTACTCTCCCCCCAAGTCCAACTGCATGGGGCCTTTCCTCAAGCTAAGCTTACTGTCACTCACCACTAAGCCACCAGTCTCCTGCTGGATCTTCAGCTGTAACTGAGAGACTCGCCGCCGGGCACCTTCGATCTGCTCTTCCAGCAGGCTGGCAGGGTTCCGGCTATACTCCTCACAGATACGCTGGGGAGGGGTGAGGAGGAGAAAGAAGAAAGGGAAAGGCATGGGGGGGGGGTTTAGTAGAGAATGGGCAACTCATCAGTGACAACAGGCAGTTATTCCAAAACAAAGAAGAGACAGAAGAAGTCTCTGCCTTCTAGCAGAAAAGTTACTTTGCCATCATTTAGGATCAGGAAAAGGTGTAAAGGATGAAAAACAGAACACGTGAGGCAACTGGAAAAAGATAAAACACAAAGCCCTATTCTAATCTGACCTATTCCTCAAAGTCTGGCATAAGTTCCATATCCTAAGTGAGGTCTTCTTAGACTGCCACTCAAGTAGGAAACAGAGTAGAACCTCTGTAAGTTGACCACCCAAGGGACTGTGACAAATTGTTCACTATACAGAGGTGGCTGGCATGAGGAACTAGGCCTACTGTACTGATATGTATATGTACTTTACGTTCTTGTACAGTTTTTATTAGAGAATATCATCAAAATCATACATAATCAAAACAATAAAATCATACAGTATCATCCAAATATATCTATTCACTGTTTTCTCACGGTTTAATCATTCTTTCTGAAAAAAGAGCCTATCTTGGTCTGTTTCTTTTTCGAGATAAAGTCTCACTCTGTTGCCCTAGGTAGAGTGCCATAGTGTCATCATAGCTCACAGTGATCTCAAACTCCTCGGCTCAAGTGATCCTCTTGCTTCAGCCTCCTGAGTAGATGAGACTATAGATGTCCACCCCAATGCCTGGCTAATTTTTCTATTATTAGTAGAGAAGGGATTATACTCTTGCTTAGACTGGTCTAGAAGTCCTGAGCTCAAGGGATCCGCCTGCCTCAGGCTCCCAGAATGCTTGGATTACAGGTGTGAGCCACTGTGCCCGGCCTGTTTCTTATTCTTATTACAAATGTTACGTGGAGAAAGCACTCTCAATGCTGGCTACACCAATGAACATACCTGGGTGGTTTTCCCACTGCAATGACTTTAACTGTATTATCAGATGCCTGATGTCTTCTTCTTTTGGAGTCCGCAATTTCTATGTCATCCTCATTGGCTTCTTCTACTCATTTAGCTGCTTCACACAATTTTACAGTGGTTTATACTTTGGTCAATATCCTTTGGAAAACTGCTTCTGGATCAGGTTACCATCTCATCACCCACTGCAATAAAATCTTCAAAATCCTCTCCTTCGAATTCTGCCATGAAAGATGGCCTGTCTCACATGTCCTAAACATTGTGCTCTTGAGTTGTGAGAAAGCCAGCTTTCTTGAAACACTTCTGTATCATTTCTGGTTGAACTTTATTCCAAGCACGAGAGAGAAGAGGTCTCTGCCTTCTAGTAGACACGTTATGTTCTCCAAGCAGAACTGATCCAGAACGTTAACCGATACAGCAGGTTTGTGTTTTAGTGATCACCCACTGCAGGAGCTGGGTCAGTGGTGCATATTTTAAATATTTTGATGATGCCTTGGTCAAGAGGTTAGATTTCTGAGATCATGTTTGGAGGCAGAAATTTCAGTTACATTTGTGAGATGATTCACTTGTACATGGCCAGGACAGTTGTCCACGGTCAGTAGAACAGACCATTTCTTCATCTTCATTTTGGGGTCGATATCTCTCACCCACTTCTCAAACAGGGAGCTCATACACATCTGTGTGATTTCCAAGTGTCAGGAGATCTTCGGTTCTTGAATGCATGTGGCTTTGTTGATTTACCAAATACTAAGGCTTTAGTTTCTCTGTGGTTGAGCTAGTACAAAGCAGAACTGGCAGGCGAGAATTATCTACCACTGAACCACCAATGCTCTGCAAAGCAGAACTGGGAAATATTTTTTGGTTTTGAGAGAGTCTCACTTTGTCACCCCTGAGAGAGTGCCGTGATGTCACAGCTCACAGCAACCTCAAACTCTTGGGCTTAGGCGATTCTCCTGCCTCAGCCTCCCAAGGAGCTGGGACCACAGGTACCCGCCACAATGCCAGGCCATTTTTTTGGTTGCAGTTGTCATTGTTTAGCTGGCCTGGGCTAGGTTCGAACCTGCCAGCCTTGATGTATGTGGTTGGTGCCTTAACCACTGTGGTATGGGCGCCGAGCTGGGAAATATTCTTTGGAAGGTTTTCTGCTACTATATTTGCCACCCTTACATGAAGAGGCTCCTGTCAGGCAATGCCTTAAAAGAGTCTGTGCTCATTAGTGTTAAAGATGTCACATCTTTGAAGCCTGTGGCAAAGTCCAGGAACTTTCTGATGAACTCTCCACAGTTCTCTGGAACCTCATTGGATCCAATGAGGTTCTACTGGAACCTCATTGGATCCACCACACAAGATTTCCTGGAAGATCTCGTGTCCCAGATTAAATTTCAGGAGCCAACCACTAGATGCTTGGAAATCTGCCACTCTGAATTTCTGTGTAAATTTTTTAGCAACTTCTTAGATCACTGGCCTAGAGATTTGAGCATTAATAACCCTCAATTGTTTGAACCAGCTTCATGTGGCTTCATTGACTTAATTGAGGGAAGTTTTCCTCCTTTTCCACTGTAGGTCTCTGCTTTCCTTACCATTTCTCTTCGACTCATGCCACGTTTCTGGATGTTGCTAACTATGATCTTGGTAACATCAAAATGTTCCGCCATCTTTCTTAGCAGCTGTTTTCCAGAAAATGTAGATCAACCTTTTCCTTCAATGTCAGCTCTTTGAGTTCTTTCCTTTGGGCCATCATATCTTGCTTAACTGCACAATTTGACAGTAATTGTATGACATACCTGCAATTCAGACCAGTCCTTCACATTGAAAAAAAATCATCCTCCACATGTGATAAACAATAAAATGTTAGGCCTAATCCAACACGTGGTAATAATAAAACATGAAAAAAGAGCTTATATTAAAGAAAAATACCACTAAGGGGCAATGCCCACACTTTCTACCCTTTGGTGTAGAGTGGACTCAACTGGCAAAGTTAGAGATGGTAAATCAATACTGTGTGTCACAGTCCAAGTGGTTAAGATACAGCTTACAGAGGTTGTCAAAATGTAGAGGTCAGTCTTCCACTGAGTACATGTGATGAATGTCCAATCTATGAAAATTAGGTCAACTTAGAGAGGTGGTCAATGTAGGTGAACAACTATGGAGCTTCTACTATATTTAAATGACATTCTAGACCAGTACAAATAAAGTGCTAAAGCGGAAACTCACGTACAGAGAGACCACAGAAGACAGAGGAGGCAGCACAGACTAGAACAGGCAAAGTCCCCCCGCCCGGAGTTAGGAAGCTTCTGAGAGCAGAAGCCATCCTACCAGCACTCTGTGAAGCCTCTTGTTCCTGTCAGAGACCTGGCTTTGAATTCTGGCACTTTTACTGACTAGCTGTGTAGACTTGGGCAACCTGAAATGCATCCTCATTGATGAAATGGAGGTGACAACACCTATCTGTGGGAGGGTTACATGCACAGTGCTCAGCAGAAGGCCTGGTGCACAGTTACACACCTGAGTACATGACAGATATTCATATTTTATCACAAAAGAAGATGCTCAATAAAGCTTGCTGGTTACACAATTAGATAAAGATCTTGGGTTCACATATTGTCTGAACTCATTGGGGGATTCACCACTACCTGACAACTGTTTCACAACCTCCACACATTCCATATCCCACCTGCACACCCACCAGGCCCCAAACCTTCCCTCAGTCTCATCACTATCATCTAGAAAAACTCAATTTGACTCCATTTCAAAACACCGTCAGTTATCTTTTCTCCTGCCTTAGAGGAGAAATTGCGTCTGCATCTTTTACAAAGTTAATCCTTTGACTGCTTTGGGCTCTTCCTGGACCCTGCTCAGGTATCTTCAAAAGCCTCCTTTTTCCAAAGGCTCTTTCCCTTCATCCTACACCAATGTTCAAGTTTTCTGACTGAAAACAAAAACAAACCATAACAAAACCCGCTCCACCAGCTTTGATTATTCTTCAAGCTACTGCCCTATTTACTTTTTCTTCCTTTCACAGCCATGTGTTTCAAAACAATGTCTACAACAGTGGTTCTCAACCTTCCTAATGCCACAGCCCTTTAATACAGTTCCTGTGGGTCGCAACCCACAGGTTGAGAACTGCTGGTCTACAATGAGAACCCAGCTCTCCTTTGCCTCTGGTCACCTCTCAACACAGACTCTTGTTCTCCCTGTTACTCGTGCATCCAGAGGCTGGTGCAGGTTCTGGGAAAGCACTTGAGTGCCTGGATTTCAGCCTCACTCTCTCCTCTCTGTACTGAGGCGCTGGCTGATTTAATTTCATCTCCAATTTCAACGGTCACCTTCCTACTGAGGAAATCCCAGTGTCTTCTAGTTCAACCTTGTTATCTCCCTATGCCTGGTGCATGGTCTTCACCTGACTGTCCCATGGGCACACTGAAACTGACCTTCACTTCCTTCCCTTCCATCTTACTCCATCAATAGCGCTGCCATCTAGCCAGGCACCCAAACCCAGACCCTTCTTTCATTCTTTCTTCTCTCTTACCAGTTGGTAAGTTCTACCAATCTGAGCTCTGAGATGTCTCGCATGACTTTCTTTACTTTTTTGTTTTTACTCCAAGTGACTATTCTTGTTAAATCTGTCATCATCTCCTACTACAGCAGCTTCATGGATGGTTCCTTTACATCACCCACTTAGCACACTTCTTTAAAGAACACTGGTTTGGAAATGTGATCAGTCTCCTATTCAAAATCTTTTGGTCAATTACCACTGCTTCCAGAATAAACTCCAAGCTCCAAAAAAAACTTTAGAAATTGATAGTGGATATAATTCATATAACATAAAGGTCACCATTTTAAAGTATATAATTCAGTGGTATTTAGTATATTCAAAGAGCTGTGTAACCACCCCCATTATATAACCCTGGAGCGTTTCCATCATCCCAACAAGAAAGCTGGTACTTGTACAAAGTCATTCCTAATTCCACCTTCCTCCACCCCTGCGACCACTAATCTACTTCCTGTCTCCGTATTTGCCTTTTTTGGACATTCCACATAAATGAAATCATACAATCTGTGTACTTTTTTTGTTTGTTTGTTTTACTGAGACAGAGTTTCAATTTGCTGCCCTGGGTGGAGTGCTGTGGCATGATCGCTCAAGGCAACTTCAAACTCTTGGGCTCAAGCAATCCTTTTGCCTCAGCCTCCTGAGTAGCTGGGACTACAGGCGCCTGCCACAATGCCTGACTATTTTTAGAGATGGGGTCTCCCTCTTGCTCAGGCTCGTCTCAAACTCCTGAGCTCAAGCAATCCACCAGCCTCCCAGAGTGCTAATTACAGGTGTTAAGCCATCACGCCCAGCAATCTGTGTACTTTTATATCTAGCTTCTTTCACTTAGCATAATGTTTTCAGGGTTCTCACATGTTATAGGATGTATCAGTACTTCATTCCTTTTTCTGGCTGAATAATACCCCATTGTACAAATGTACCACACTTTTCTTATCTATTCTTCAGTTGATAAGCATTATTGTGAATATTTATGCACAAGTTTTTGTGTGAATGTTCTCAATTCCCTTGGGTATACCCTAAGAGTAGAATTGCTGGGTCATATAGTATCTCTGTGTTTAACATTTTGAAGAACTGTCAAATTGTTTTCCGGAATGGTTGTACTGTTTTACATCCCCACCATCAATGGTGGAAACAGATCAGGATAGTGAATATACAGACAAAATATAAATATTTCACAGAATTCTCCACATTCTCACTTGTTATTCTGGTTATATTCATCCTCATCTTTTCACCCGTTTCTAGACTATTTACATGTCTTTTTTAGAGAACTGTCAGTTCAAATCCTTTGCTAATTTTTAAGTTGGGATGTATGTCTTTTTATTGTTGAGCTATAAGAGTTCTTTACATATTCTGGTACTAGACCCTTATCAAATATGATTCATAAATACTTCTCCCCTATCTTCTCTGGGTTGTCTTTTTACTTTCTTCATAGTGTCCTTTGACATACAAAAGTTTTTAATTTTGATGAAATCCAGTTTGTCTTTTTTTGGTTGTTTGTTCTTTTGGTGCCATCCTATCTTAGAAATTACCACCTAATCCAAGGCCATGAAGATTCACATGTAAGTTTTGTTCGAAGAGTTATAAAGTTTTTAAACCCAGTTTTAGCTCTTAGTCTTTGATCCAGTTTGAATTAAATTTTGTTTACTGCGTGAGGTAAGTGTCCAAATTCATTCTTTCCATGCAGATGTCTGCTTTTCCCAGCACTACTTATTGAACTGTCTTGGACGCTCTGTTGAAAATCAACTGACCATCAACATAGGGGTAATTTCTGGGCTCTGAATTCTATGTCATTTCTATCTATGTCTATCCTTATGCCAGTAACATACTGTCTTGGTTATGCTACAACATTTGCCAATATGTGAGTATTAGCATTCATTATAATGTAGTGTATCTCCATTCATTCATCCATGGCCTATAAGATTACTAACTCCTTCAGGGAAAGGCTCATCCTCTCATTTATCTTTGTAACTATTCCAACTCCTGGCCCTAACACTGCCACCATCTGTGGTCCCAACACACACAGAGTACTTAGCATATAGCAAAAAACTCAATGCTTGTTGAGGCAATGAGCGTATTTTCACATCTTTATGACCTGGCCTATGCTGCATTCACTAGCATTCCTTCCCCCATCTCTCAGGCCCAGGAAGACCCACTCTTTAAGGTCCAGCTGAAATACTATCCCTTCTGTGAAGCCTCTTCCCACATTTCATATTATTAACTGCTCTCTTCTTTGTTCTCTTACTGTAAACTCATTGTTCCTACTCTAATCCAAATTTCCCTCATTAGATTTTAAACATGTTGAGGACAAGAACCATCTAATCTTTTTCTTTTATGTGTTATCACAGGAACTAAAATGCTGCTTTGCACACAGAGGCACTTATAGAAATTTGCTGACTTGAAATGAAGGGTGAGGAGACTGGTGCAAGTTATAGCTGTGATGGGAATCTGGTCATCCCACTCTAGCCAAGTGAATCTGCTTATTGCTCTCTATGCATCATTTCCTAGAACTGGAAATCTCTCTTCACCCCTCTACCAACAGTGCTCCCAGTTAGCAGTATGGCCCAGCACTCACTGTCCCATCCCCACCTTCTTTCCCTGTTCCTTCCCTTCCCTGGATACCTCCAAAGGTCAGCTCCAGCTGACTCGGATTTTCATCAGCTCTAACATTCCCTCGTTTCAGTGTGCCCGTCTGTCACTTATGTGTAGTTTTTCTTCACATTCACTATCCTAACCTGTCACCCATGGAGCTGTATTACTTTTGTTCCCTCACTGGTCAAATCCTGCTTTAACAAATTCTACTGGCCATTGACAATTCTTTGGTGGTCCTTCAGTTTTATTTTTTAAGGTTTTACTGTGATAGGATGTGGCCTGTAAACTGAGCTGTCCACATTGGCAAACTGCTCTGATAAATAAAGTATTATTTCATTAAGGCAATGGTGAATTTATCCTTGGCAGTGACCTTACCTGTAAATCCTTTTCCTCCTGCCTCAGCATATTTCTGAGGATCTGGGTGGCATGCTTTTGAACTTCAGGATCCTAGGAATGGAAAATATGGCAGTAATAAGAATTAGGGACTAGCTCAGTACCTTAACTCTCTTCTATCTGCTGACTCTAGGGCAAGGAAAGCTATGATAGTAGAGACTGAGTTATAAGCTTATTTTGTATAACACTCAATTACTTATTGGAATGCAGTAAACATAAAATCTTATTTTGATTTTACTCTCAAACATCCTGGAAGCCTGCAGTTCACCCTTTAGCATCAAGTTGTTCTCTAGTGTCTCCTAGAATTTGCAGGCTCGGTCTTCTCTCCGTTCCCTGTCCCTATCTGTCCTTTAACTCTTCACACAGGCAGTCCTTGCTCCAAGGCCCTCTCCCTGTTTCTGTCCTTTTCCAAAACACCCCTCTTCTGATTAGGCTCCACATTTTATTCTACCAAGTAGCCTTTTTCTGCAGGAGACCTTCCCCCCTCCCTACCTTCTGTCATGCTCTAGTGACACGTCATCGGCAATAGTCTTCATTAGGTGCTTTCAGACCATGCCTGTGTGTGTCCACTATCTTCCTGATGAACAGCAGCACTCACAGAGGACCTTTAAAAGCCTTCCACAAGTTTCCTTCAATGTGTTTGCATTTAAGGAGGACATTAAGGCGTGGATAGCACTTTTCATGCAGCCTTCATTTCCGTTCAGTGATCCTCCCTGTATCTTTTGGCTTGTCTCTGCTCACCACAACCCCACTCAATTTAACCTGCTTTCCTTCCCAGTGGGCAGCTCTTCAAAGGGACACTGGGGTGAGGACCAGGAGCCAGAATGACCATTACCTGCAGAGGTCGGGGTCCAGTGATGCGCTGGGGAGGTGGTAGAGGTGGAGGAGGGGGTGGTGGGGGCACCACTGGGGTAACCTGGGGAACTCCTGCTGGGGATGGGTCTTGCTGGAGCCCAGAGACACCAACAGATGAAGGTGACGAGCCCAGAAGTGTGAGTGCGACGTAGGCGCCAGCTGGAGGGAAACAGAGAGGCCTGCTCCAGTGGTGCTGCTCTGCAGAGGCACTCCAGCTGTGCAGCAGAGGGGTCTTTTCCCCTCCTGTCTCTGAGCTGACACTCCACTTTTAATGGCCCACCCATCCTGTAATTCCTATCTCATGCCCTGTGTCAACCCAAGTGCTGATTCCTGCTCTTCCTTCAGGCAGAGACCTCAACCAAAATTCTACTCATAAATACCTGGGAACACACCCCAGGATCACCTCATCAGCCCCTTGCTTTGTCCTTTATCTCATTAAATTAAGCCCCTACTTAAATTTACACTCTCCCCAAACTTCCCATATCCCTCAATTCCTTCCTCAACATTTGTTCCTTCGATTTGATTATCTGTGCAGACTCAGTTGTTGGGTCTTCCTGGCTACAAAAAGAATTATTTTTGTTTTTTTGTTTTCCTTGCAAATAGGAAACAAATGAGGAAGAATGTCCATGAATGGGACTGAATGATATTTGAGTGAGACATGGGCTCAGTAGGAGATGGTGTAAACAGGAGTTAGCAACGATGGTGTGGGTAAAAATAAAGATGTCTGATGAGGGCAGCGCCTGTGGCTCAGCGAGTGAGGAGCTGGCCCCATATACCGAGGGTAGCGGGTTTGGACCCCTCCCCGGCCTAATTGCAAAAAACAAAATCAAAAGAACAAAACAAACAAAAAAGATGTCTGATGAGATATTAATAGTGTCTTCACTTGAAAGGGCAACATGGAACTGTGGCCATTTAAGTGGATCACTTTGTTTCACAGGTAAAGATGTGACTTCAGCTGTCTCATGCATCTACAAAGGAGGCCTCTTGGGTCAGTGGGTCCTCTCTCTCCTGCCTCCCTCCTTCCCCTCATGCTCCCCTACTTTCTTCAGTTGTCACCTCTCTCCAACTCACATTTGATAAGCTTCACCACCTCCAAATGTGAGCTATTGGTTACCATGGTGCCGTTGACCTGTTGGAGAGACAAACAACATTGAGAAATGGTGATGGGAACCTAGGGGATCCTTCTGTAAGTTATAACTGCCACTTCTGTAGGAAGCCATTTTCCAATGCTTTTTTGCCACCTCTGGTCATTTATTTATTCAAGTAACTATGAATTTACCTGTTCACATCTGCTATGTATTCTGTCTCTCCTGCTAGCCTGCCCATTTTCAGGGGTAAGACCTGGGTCTTTGCTACTTACTGTGTCCATTCATTCATTCCTTTCTGGTGTATTCTTTTCTAACCATTTACCTCACACACATGCATGTCAGCTGACCCAATGTCTTCCTTCTTACTAGAGGACTAAGGATTCTCTGCAGCTAAGATGTCATTAATGCTTCTAGGACTGCATTCTGCAGCAGACACATCTGGATAAGCAGGGCAGATTATTCCTTTAAATTGGCAGGGACCTCAGGATGGAAACGTCTGGAGAATGGAATATCAACCTGCGGATCTGAAGGCTTGAGTCCTCCACTAGTCATAATCTCTCCCTTTCAATCTTATTTTTGCTACTTGTGAAATGAGAAGAATAAAACATCTTCTAGGAGCTTGGCTGCTTTCGCGTCCAGAAGGGTCCAGTGTATGAAACTGCTCCCTTAATCCCCACTCTCCCTCACTATACTGCGTACTCCCTCTCGTGGTGTCATCCCTGACTCTGCAGCTGGCTGACAGTTGGGTGCAAGATGGAAACATGCAGGATGGGCCAGCCAGGAGTGGCCCTGCACATCTGCCTTCACTCCTGGGGCAGGGTAGGTGTCAGGTCACTCACTTTGATGATCCGGTCACCCTCCTTCACACCAGCTTTCATGGCTGCACCTCCTGTAAGCAGAAGGCCCAGTCAGCAGAGCCCAACAACCCCTCCCAGAGGTCAATGAATCCAAAGTCCTGTCAGACCCCTCTTACCCCCAATATTTCCTCTCATTTCTCTGTGTTAAACATCTCAAATGCTGGGTGCACATCCTATTCTGCCTCAGTGACACAAATGATTTTAAGGTAGAATGGACTATACAAGCTCATATTTCCTGCTCTTCCTTATAACTAGATAAGATCCCAGGCTAGGGTGGGAGACAGGCAGATTCTGGGAAGAGTCTATGAGCTCTCTATTTAACTGTTTCTGGATATGTTCCAAGGATAAATAAGTTATTTCTATCTAGCCACAATGAATTTACTGTTATTAAAATTGTTAATAACAACAACAATGAAGAGGAATATAGAGAAAAGTATTAAAACATGAGTTTTGAAAACTTGAAGTTCATTAAGTCCTGGGAGGTCCATAAGGATACTCTAAAGGCCCCTATCATTAGAGATGATAAATGTTTATTATTAAATTTGATCTTGGTAACAGTTTAATTTATTTGTAAGTGACTTGGAAAAAATTATTTCAACCTATTTACAGTTTTCCCCTTTAGAAAAGACCAGAAACTTAAAAGACCAGAAGCTCTACAGACGAGCTTCTGACACTGACAGAGAGGTGCTCGGAACGTGCTCTTGACTTTTTCAGGCTGTCCGTCAACTGGAGACTGCAGTAGTTCTGACCACAATGGAGTTTCAAATGAGTTATGTTCCTAATTTAATTTATACCCAGGAAGCATAAGAAACATTAAAGCTGAAACAAGTTAATGAGAAGCATAAAAATTGTATTTTGTAAATTTGCCCCAAGATGATAATTAAATTTTAAGTTACATTCATCTGATCAAAACAAAACTCCCACAAAGCCAATCTAGATGTTTCTAATTTAAAAAGAAAAAAATACAGTGATGACTACATTCCAATTTGCCTTTTCAATACTAGGATTTAAGACTCCCCTCATCTAAAATGTGCTATTTGGCTCGGCGCCTGTAGCTCAGTGGCTAGGGTGCCGGCCACATACACAGGGGCTGGGTAGGTTCGAACCTGGCCTGGGGACTGCCAAACAACGACAATTACAACAAAAAAATAGCTGGGCGTTGTGGCGGGCACCTGTAGTCCCAGCTATTTGGGAGGTTGAAGCAAGAGAATCTCTTTAAGCCCAATAGTCTGAGGGTGCTATGAGCTGTCACGCCACAGCATTCTACCGAGGGCGACATAATAAGACTCTGTCTCAAAAAAAAATAAAATAAAATAAATAAAATAAAATAAAATGTGTTATTTATGGACGATTGCTTGCAAATAGCTTGAAACTCTCTTAAAAGGCCATCTAGAAATTAAAGCTGAAGAGGAAAAGAGCTACTGTGCCTCAAAGTATAAAACACATGAGGGGACTTCTAAAAACAGTTTAAAAAAAACCTCTCAGAGTAAAGGGGTTTGAGCAGAAGTTCTCAGGCCATCAGTAGGCATGAGAATCACCAAGGGCATTTGTTAAAAAGTGTATCCCTTGACCCCTGTGCCAGAAAAATGATTCAGTACTTCTGAGGTCAGACCACAAAATAAGGATTTAAATCATCATAGGGCCTAGGTGATCATGGTGTGGGCAGAACACAGACCATACTCTGAGAAACACTGAACTAAAGAAACCTAATACATATCTGGAAAAGACAGTAACAACTGCTTTGTTACTCCTGTGATTCCAAGGGCAATCCAAACAAAGACTCTTCTTCTGTCCTACACAACACACACACACACACACACACACTCTCTCTCTCTCTCTCTAAAACTCGTATTTAGTGGCAAGCCATCTTTCTGATCTTTCCTTTCTGGGTCTTACTCTGCTCAGTGTTAAGAGGAGGAAAAGAGTGAAGGGGGCTATATTACTCTACACTTCCTGGGGTGCCATATTTTCTGCACGAAAGAGATTACAAGCACAAAGAGCAAGTCACTGGCAGTTCTGCTAACTGTCTTACCCTAGTCTGAGAGGCCTGAGCAATGACAGCAGAGAACAAAAGTATCTTTTCAGAGCTTTACTACAGATATGCAAGACAAACCTCCCACTGATAAAAGTTAACTCCCACACATAAGAAGCCACAATTATTTAAATCCTTGTGTGATACATAAAGCTAATTGTGGTCACATTTGAAATTATCTTTTCATCTTTCCTATAAATGTATCCTAAATCTTTCTCAAAATTAATGCAAGTCCATTAGCATTTCCCCTCCTACACTGTCCCTAGTGTGAAACGCCAGCCCGCTCCCTGCCCTTTCCTGTGTTCTCCAAGAAGCCAAGCCTGTAACATTCCATGTCCCTAGCCCAATCCCACCGGCTGCACTGAAGATCACCCCTTTTAGGGATACTTGCTTTATACTCTCCCACCACCCATCTCCTTCCTGCCTACCTTCTTCCGCCTGGGTTACTGACTGTTCATAGCTCTTCTGCACATAACTGGGTATTACATGGATTTGGTTGTGATGCCCAATCTTCACTCCCTTCCCATTAAATTCTTACCTTGTTGATCTGTTTTTTTCATTTCCATCTTTTAAGCTACTCCCGAAATCCTGTTTTTTTTTTTTTTTTGCTTTGTCACCCTCGGTAGAGTGCTGTGGCATTACAGCTCACAGCAACCTCCATTTCTTGGGCTCAAGTGATTCTCTTGCCTCAGCCATCTAAGCAGCTGGGACTACAGGCGCCCGCCACAACACCTGGCTAATTTTGTTGTTGTTGCAGTTTGGCTGGGGCCGGGTTTGAACCCACCACCCTTGGTATATGGGGCTGGCACCCTACTCACTGAGCTACAAGTGCCACCCCGAAATCCTGTTTTTTAAAGAGGGCTTTCCAAACTGATCAGAAGGAACATTTACTATAAATTGAACCACAAATTATCCAAACAGACTTCCAAATATAATGTTTGACATACATCATTTATGTTACAGGAATTTATTATTTAATGTTAATTATATTTGTAAGTGTGCTCTGTAACATATGGCCAGGGTGCCTGTCTCAAATTAGGAACCCCTGTAGAAAGTGACCGACCATCTTTGTGCTTAGGTATAGTGAAGGCAAGTGCGAAGAAAGGGGGCTTTGATTCTTCCATAGAATCTTCTGACCCAGTATGAGGGGTCCCGTACATGGCAATCAGACTTCTGCTTGGTGGCCGGAAAGTTTTTCTACTGGTTTTGCACTTCCCAACTAAGGAATCACGCATGAAGTACATTCCTGCCCAGCGGCTCTGGGGGACTGCAGAACTTCCCCAGACACCTGGGGAGTACCAGGGCTAGAGTAACCCATGTGTGCCTCCCAGGGCCTCCCAGGTATCAGGAAGCACAGGTTCTCCAGGCTGTGTGGCACTGTCACACACACGCTGACTGTGGGTGAGACGGATGCTTACTCACCGGGCCGTACAGATTGCACCAGCACGATGCGGTCCCCACTAACTGTGAAACCGAAGCCATGCTGGTCCTTCTGGATGATGACACAGCGCTGAACAAGACCTGGTGGGTAGTGAGAAAGACAAAGAAAGGGGTTTGGTGGCAGTGTCACCAAAAGGTTAGTGCATACAAGCTAAGACTAACCAAAAAAGCCTCAGTGCATTTCGTTGTCAAGAAGTCTTTCCAGGCTACCCAAATTCCCAGACATATCCTGTCTGAACACACTATCACAATGACAGGTCTCCCTCAGGGGTTGGCAAAACCCTGAAACTTAACTTTGCATTCCATACAAGAAATTCCCCTTCTGTGAGATGTTGAGATACTTGTCTCTTTTGGTTTGTCTGGGTGCAAATGGTTTGTCATGGTGCAAAAGGGGCAGGGCCAAG
Organism: Perodicticus potto; assembly: GCA_963574655.1. NCBI lineage: Eukaryota > Metazoa > Chordata > Mammalia > Primates > Lorisidae > Perodicticus > Perodicticus potto. Next base: position 19,322 of record CAUYRH010178282.1, read on the forward strand.
TCCAGTTGTCATCCCGAGCACTAAAATTACAGATAAGTAGTCTCCAGGGACTGAAACCCAAGTGAAACTGAAAGTTTTACATCAAGTTACAGCCAATGAATGCCACAGGTAAGACACCAGTGCTTGTTGACTCCATCGAGCTGCAGGATGATAGGGATGGACAAATGACAGGAGAAAATCCTTTTATTCACATGAACATCATACACAAAACTTAAAAAGAAGAAAAAAGGAACAGAGGCTGTGACCACCAACTGTCTCTGTCTCTGAGTGTGTACCAGATATCCACACCCGTGTATAGGTGTATTGATTGCACCTCGTAAGGATCAGAGCATGGGATGTACGGTTGGAACAGAACTGCGTGCAAGTCCTGATGCTGTTCCCAACAAGCTGTGCACTTGGACCATTTGCTTAACCCCTGTGTGCCTCAGTTTCCAAATAATGATAATAAAATCTACTTCTTATGGTTAATGTATGAAGGCCACTGGTACAAAGTCCACAACACAATGCCTAGCACACACTGTGTTCCTTATACAGGCTAAGCTGCTTTGTATTTAGGGTCTACAGATCTGTTCAGATGGGTACACACCTCTTTGTCTATGTGTTAATGCCCCAAAGGAGTACCTGTTGTTTCCAAGGTGTCAGAGGGCTGGCGATGGTGGGAAGGGGATCTGCGCTCAGGTGCAGAGTCTCCCAGAGAAGACAGGCTACTTAACCTGCAGGAGGAGGAAGGAAAGCACACCAGTGAGGTGGGCAGGGAGGATTAGCCTTATAGCAGGAGGACTCTCTGTCACAAGGAGCCCTGAGTGTTGGATAACGAAAGAGTGACCCAACCATCCTGCAACTTGCTCAGTCTGGTAGGGATTAGCCATGTCTACACCACTAGCAACACCACCTATCTAGAATCCTAGGTCAGAGAGGCAAGCATGATCTCTTTAATACCCAGCACCATGTGAAGGGAAATAGCCCTTCCTGGAGTCAGGTGACAAAGAGACAAAAGCAACAAGGGGATGTGTGCCTGCATACACACACACACACACACAAACACACACTTGTTGGGTCTTACCAGGCTGCAATGGGGCTGATGAAACAGAACGGAGCAGCAGAGAAATGAATGCAAGAAAAAGACAGGAGAAAACCAAACAGCCAGTTAGTTTTAGGTGATGATTTACAAAAAGGAAGGGGAGGCTGGAGGGAAGAACGTGGTGGGCCAAGCACACACAGAGGCCTGCATGATGTGGTAGAGAGCTGCGGCAGCTTTTGCAGAGACAAGCGCCCCACTTTAGCTTCATTTCTTTGTCCCTCAAAAACCCACCTCTTCAAAATAGCAGTCTCTAGGAGGGGAGTAACCGGGCATTTAGTACTAGCCAGTTGGGTAACTGGTAGCTTGCATACTTTTCTAGAAAGGAGAATACAACAACGGTCCAAGCCTCTGAAAATTCCATTTATCTTTTGGATACCATGAGAAACAGAGTATGATCTGTTTGGTGGTTGTATTCCCTTCCCAGTCCAAGGAACTTTGCTTGAAACTATCAAAGACTCTAAAACAGCCAAGTACCACAGGTCACACACCAGAAGATTTATTGCCTTATCTCCTCTTCAACTAGCACCACAAGAGGAACAGAAGAAATTCAAATCATTGCTGTGGCCCTCTTTTTTTTAGAAAAGTATGTAAGTTGCCAATTTCTGAATCAGTAATTGCCACCCCTCAGAAAGAGCAGTTCCTACCCTCTCTATATCAATGACTAAGTGGAAGGCTGTTCATGGAAGCACCGTGTATAATGGCAGAGCAGTGGAAATAATCTAAATGCTCACAAGGGATTATTGGTAAAATAAATAATAGTATAGCAACACAGTATCAGAGCTGTAAAAGAATGAGGAAGCTCTTTATATATGATAAGGAATGAGCCCCATGACATGCTTTTAAGTGAAAAAAGGTACAGAATTATTTGGACAGCAAAAAAATGTGGGTGACGGGGAGAAAAAAATTATGGGTTTATATACATGTTTATATATTTGTTTACATATGCAAAAATATCTAAAGTATCTCTTTAAGGATACAAAAGAAACATGTAACACTGGCTGCCACCAAGGAGGGAAAGTTAAGTGGCAGGGACACAGGAATAGAAACCGGGGATTTTCCATTATATTCTCTTTGGTTCCCTTTAAATTCTAAATACATAAAGGTACTACCCGTTCAAAAAATAAATAACTTTTAAACATAAAGGAGGGGGCTTCTTCCCCCCTACAGCAGACCCCTCTTACCTGGACAGGTGAGACTGCTTTTTACTGGCTGATCTTTGTATCACAGAGAGAAGGACATCAAAGAGGAAAGCATGGGGCACAGGAGAAAGAAAGAGAAAAAAAAAAAAACGTGACATAAACGAGACGAGACACTGGAGATGGCTGGTTCAAAAGAACAACCATACAAGGCTGGCGGGTCTGAGCAGACACAGTGCAGCAGTGCTTACTAAACTGCAAATCGCAAGTGAGCTGCTGTGAGTGCCTTTTACAGCCTCCCCCTTACTCGGGAGAAAGTCATGCCTTTACCCTAGGCCCCTGACCCCAGCATCTGACAGGAAATACTACCTGCTGTCCTGGGAGGCACCCTCAGGTATCTTCCACAGCTCCCAGCACCTGTCCCCTACAACACGGGTGCCCAAAGGAGACTAAAGCTCACTTGTCTATAAAGTGCACTGACAAGGTTGGAAGGTCCCAGTACCCCACACAGTGGGACTTGTTCCTATTCTTGCCCCTGCTCTTCACTGCTCTCCTTCCGCTTGCAAAGGCCCTGGCTCCTGTCTCCACCTGCACTGTTCCTTCCTCCTACAGGTTCTTCCTACTCTACCCCCTGTTGCTGCACCTGCAAGCCAGAGAAGAAGGTGACCTTCCAGAAGGTGCAACTGCTGGCTTTCTTCACACGACTGCATTCCATCCTTCCCTGTCTACTTCCCTTCCCACCCAGGTAAAGATTCAGCTTAGTTCACCATTTAATAAAAGCTCTATTATGTTCTGGAATCCAGACCTGTGCTGTCTAATATAGCCATAAGTCACACGTGGTTATTTAAATTTTAAAATAAAATTAAAAATTCAGTTTCTCAATGGTACCAGCCACATTACAAATGCTTAATCACTACACATGGCTAAGTGGCTACCACGCTGGACAAGACAGAACAGAACATTTCCATCACCGCAGAAGGTTCTGTTGGATAGCAAGGTCCCGACACTGTCAGGCACCAGGGACAAACACGAGTAAGACAATCACATGCAGGCAGTGGATGAGGAAAAGAGAGAACTTTAGTATAAACACTTAGTTCCAACAGCCCGCTAATCAAAGATGGATTCTTGGAAGGGACCTTTAAAGGTCTTTTGTTCCATCTGCCGTCTTTGTTAGTGTCCATAACACCCCACCACAGGGTCACCCACACTGGGCTTGAACTCTACCTTCTCACTGCCTTGACAGAAAGCCCATTTGATCTTGAGACACTGCAGGCCTCCTCTTTGCCTTGTCCTCACTGACCCTGGCGGGAAGCTGGCTTCCTATGCCCATACTAAAGTCTAGAAGATGTATTTTGAGCCTGGTAACTCTTAACCTGGGTTGGTGCGCACGTCAACTGGGGGCATGAGCAGTTCAACATAATCAACGATAAGCGAAGCAAAGGTCCATGTACGCAACTGTAGATGACATTAGGGGCACTGACAAAGGTCATTTTAGCAGTTAGGGCAAGTTCCTCTAAAAATAAATCAGAGATTAGGGCAGGTACATGGGGAACAAAGAGAGTGCAGCATCAGTAACTCCAACAGATGCAAAAAAAATTTTTTTTCTGAGAGCTTACAGAAGGGAAAACTGCTATTGACTTGGAAGAAAAAGAAGTATCTATAGAAGGCAGGCCTGGTAGACAGAGGAATGCACAGAGACTGGATCAGCTGGGTTCTAAGTATGAGCACAGATTTAGGAGAAAGATTGTGGAAGTTTAAAATCTGAGAAGGGAAGAAGAGGAGAGGAAGGTAGTCTAGCCCTAAATGGAGGTTGTCAGAGGGGAATAAAAGACTTTCAATGTTGGCTCGGCGCCTGTGGCTCAACGGGCTAAGGCGCCAGCCACGTACACCTGAGCTGGCGGGTTCAAATCCAGCCCGGGCCCGCCAAACAGGCTGCAACCAAAAAAAAAAATGGCCGGGCGTTGTGGCGGGCGCCTGTAGTTCCAGCTACTTGGGAGGCGGAGGCAAGAGACTCGCTTGAGCCCAGGAACTGGAGGTTGCTGTGAGCTGTGATGCCACGGCACTCTATCCAGGGTGACAGCTTGAGGCTCTGTCTCAAAAAAAAAAAAAAAAAAAAAGACTTTCAATGTTATGTGCTCTCCCTCTTCCCAGTGACATTCT
>CAUYRH010178286.1:0-11293 GCA_963574655.1 Perodicticus potto
GGCGCCTGTAGTCCCAGCTACTTGGGAGGCAGAGGCAGGAGACTCGCTTGAGCCCAGGAATTGGAGGTTGCTGTGAGCTGTAATGCCACGGCACTCTATCCAGGGTGACAGCTTGAGGCTCTGTCTCAAAAAAAAAAAAAACAACATAACTTAAGTGTGCCACAGAAGTTTAACTATAGGTTCAAGTGTACTGTGAAATTAAAAAAGGCAGAAGAATACTGATCCTGAGAATGGCTAGAACAGCCTAGGCTCCGTTTTAGTTCTTCCTAGAAACAGCATATCCTTCAATGTTGTAGGTCAGATGAGTTCTGTGGCCCCCAGGGTATAAAACCCGGGGTTTTCTGGGGTTCCTTAGCTATGGCGGAAATGGGGCATACACAAACAAGACTGTCTGCCCTGGGCAGTTTTCCTGAACCTTGCAAGACAGGCTCCTCATCCATCCTATGCTTCTGTTTTCTCTGTAATAAATCCCCTTCACTGTAACTTGTGCGTGGGTGTTTTGTGTCACCAGATTCAGGCAAGTGGTAAGCTGTGTGCATGGACCTGCTTTACACATCTTAGCAGAGCTGGAATTCCCACTAGGGGCAGCTGAAGTCCAGAGTGCACATTTTTTGAGATTACTGTTCTGTTTCCCATCAATTGCACTTAAGTCTCAGTTTCCTTCTTTCTCCAATGGGAATAACAAGCCTTTACTCTCAGGGTTGTTCTTAGGACTGAAGGAGCGACTCTAAAGCTTGGGGCCTAACACAAAGTAGCTGGCACTTATTATTATCAGAGGGGGAGTGGGGCCTGAAACAGAGGTCCCTTGCGCCCTCCCCACAGGCTGTTTGTTTTTCAGGGATGGTGTCTCACATGATGCTTAGACTAATGTGTAGTGTATGAGCACTTACTCTGCGCCAGGCCCTGTTCCTAGCCCTATGCATGCAGCTATGACTAACTCACAATTCCTACCGGTAGAGTCTAGCACTTCTCTGCAAACCCTGGAGCCCGGCCCTCAAGAAATGTCTGCTGAATGAATGAACAAATGAATGCAGAGAACAAATGAGTCCTGTCTCCCCAGCAGAGGTGGATTCATCTGTGAGAATTGCCAGAGATAACAGATTAGTGCTATCTTCCATAAAGGGCGATTCATCCATCTAAAGGATGGGGAGAATAATCTAGTCCTTCCAAGGCTGCTGGGCGCTTAACTAATACTTATAATGAGCCTCCAAAGCCACAGATGAAAAGCGAGGTAAAAATGCCTTGTGCTATTGGTTTTAATGGGCCTTTCAGGTGCATTTCTTGAAACAGAAAGAAGTAGCACTTGGTTTGACATAATTAAGCCCTAGATAAAGATTATCTATTTTTTTTTTTTTTTTTGAGACAGAGTCTTACTGTGTCGCCCTTGGTGCCCTTGGTAGAACGCCATGACGTCCAAGCTCACAGCAACTTCTAACTCTTGAGTTTAAGAAATCCACAATGCCTGGCTATTTTTTGATGCAGTTGTCATTGTTGATTAGCAGGCCTGGGCCGAGTTTGAACCTGCCTGCCTCAGTGTATGTGGCTGGCACCCTACCCACTGAGCTACGGGGGCTGCCAGATTATCTATGTTTTGAATAGAGCAAAAACAAGCCCTCATCCCTCTTTGCTGGACTGCTCTATTTTCCTTGCACTCAGGTGAGCTGCCTTGTTTGAGACCACCTGTTGCTGAGATAGTGACTTTTTTTCTTTGTATCATCCATTTAAGGTGGGTATTTCAACTAAAGTCTTTCTAGGGCCTCATCTGGAACTATGACATTGTTAGATGGCCCACAAGAAGATTAGCATAATCAACTTCAATTTGCATATATTTACATACATTTGCATAACCTGTCTTGGTCTGCACAGTTATGTATTACTTGATTTCCAGAAGTGTTGTCATTTGCTTAGATAATCATGAAAGTGGCCAAGACCTCAGATTATATGACGGACTTATTTCCCCAGAGTCATGTTAGAGACAGAGGAGAAGAGCATTTGTTAGCACCTACTATATGATTACAAATGTAATTTCATTTAATCCATAAGTTCTCAAGTTTGCTGCACCTAGGAAGCTAAAAAAGTCCTGATGCTTGTGCCCTGTGCTGAGAGATTATGATGTGATTCGTCTGGGGGGTGGCAGGCTTAGCATTAACAGTTTTATAACCAATGGCTGGCGGGACGGCTCAGACTTGTAATCCTAGCACTCTGGAGGCAGACACAGGTGGATCTTCTGAGCTCAGGAGTTCCAGAACAGCCTGAGCAAGAGTGAAACCCTGTCTCCACTAAAATAGAAAAAAACAAAAACAAAAACAAAAAAAACTAGCTGGGTTTGTGGCAGGCGCCTATAATCCCAGCTACTTGGGAGGCTGAGGCAAGAGAATCACTTGAACCCAGGAGTTTGAGATATGATGTCATGGCACTCTACCCAGGGTGACAGAGTGAGGCTCGGTCTCAAAAAAGAAGAAAAAAAAGAAGAGCTTTACAACCTCTCCAGGTAATGCTAAGATGCAGCAAAGACTGAGAACTACTTATTAAATCTTTACCACAAATCCATGAAGTAGTGCTCTCCAAACCATGTTACAGATATGGAAACTGAGGCTTGGAGAGTCAGGCAATGGCCATTCAGCTGGCCATTTATTAATGTCCATAGCTGATCCCTTTGGTGTTCATGATGAGTTAGATTCAGTGCTAAACAGTTTGTGTCCATGTGTTGATTCACATGTTTCATTATTACAATGACTCTAGTGCTCTAGTGGCTCAATCGGGTAGTGCCTGGTACTGATATAACACCGTGTACAATGACTCTATGAGGCAGGGACTAAAGTGCTCCTTTCATATATAAACAAATGGAGGCACAAAAGGCTCCCCCAACTAGTCAGAGATCACCTCCAGGGGAGAGAAGATTGTGCTTGGATTAGGGTTAGACTGTTTTGGGACCTGAACTTTGGTTCCAACCTCTGGTTTATGCAGGATCCAGCTTGGATGTTTCTTGAGGATCTTATCGTTATCTTCTCCCATGTTCCTCTGGGCTTAGCATAGTGCTCAGCTCCTAGACGGTAGGTACCTGGCATGGAGCGTGGGGCAATCTGGCTTAAGGAGAGGAGTTGCTGAGCAGTAAGGAACAAGACTTTTTGACTTGGGGGGTCAGTTCTTCCTCCTCTTCTCCTGCCCTCCCTCAAATATTTATTGAGCTCTGTGCCAGTGACACAAGACAGACAAGGGCTTTTATGTAGCATCCATCACTTAGCAGCCAATATTGGAGCTTTTGAATTAACCTCCAGAAGTTGAACTGTGCTTCTGTAAAAAGAACTGAAGGTGATGTGAGGAAATAGTCAATTTCAGTTCACTGAAGGGAAGAATGATGACTGCCTTTTATTTATTTGGAGGATTTCTCCCTGCCCAATCCCTTCTCATCCAGGAGGTGGCAAGAGGAAGGGAATTTTATCATGTTTATCTGTGTAAATGTGCTCCCAAATAGTGAATTTAGTGCCATGCCATTCAAACATAAACTCATTCATTCAACATTTTTTGAGCTCCTGCCAGGTGTCTGGCACTACTGTAGATGATAGAGACACCTAACAATGAGACAAAGCTCCTTTATCCATGAAACTGTGAACGATGAGAAGAAGCAAGTCATATATAGACCTGGAGGAATAGTGTTCTAGGTGGAGGGACCAGCAAGTGTAGAGCCCTGAGATGGGAATGAACTTGGTAGGTTTAAGAAACAGCAGGACATAAAGTGGATCGCAGAGGAAAAAGGGTGGCGAGGCAGAGAGAGATAGGTAAGAACCAGATCACAGGCTGGGTGTCCGTAGCTCAGTGTTTAGGGCGCTGGCCACATACACCAGGGCTGCTAAATAACAATGATAACAACAATAACAGCAGCCCAGCGTTGTGAAGGGCGCCAATAGTCCCAGCTACGTGGGAGGCTAAGGCAAGAGAATCACTGAAGCCCAAGAGTTTGAGGTTCCTGTGAGCTGTGATGCCATAGCGCTCTACCAAGGGCAACACAGTGAGACTGTGTCTCAAAATAAATAAATAAATAAATAAAAAAGAACCAGATCACACCATGCCCTGTAGCCATGCGTGACAAGGCATTTGAATGTTACTCTGAATAAGATAGGAAGTGGCTGAGTGGTTTTAAGCAGGGAAGGAACACAATCCAACCTACATTTTTGAAGCTCTGGCTGCTGTTGGAAGAACAGATGGTAGGAGGCAGGAGTTGAAGCCTGGAGCTGATTTGGGAAGTGTTGAAACAATCCAGGTGAGAGATGGTGGTGGTTTGAACAAGGAGATAGCAATGGTGGTGGTTAGAAGAGGTTGAATTTTGCATCTATTTTCAAAGTAGAGCCTGCAGGATTCACTGTGTTGGGATGAGGAAAAGAGAAGAATCAAGGTTGACTCCTGCCTTCTGACCTGAATGAGTGGAGTTACTGTCACTTATGATCGGAAACACGGAAGAAGAAGCAGTCTGTGTTCATCTAAATTTGAAAAACACCACCTATTGTATTTTCTTTGCAGTAAATTCACAGTAGCATATGTGGCATTAATAGTTCAGAAATGTCCTACAATAAAGACATCTGCTTACATTTGGGTAACCCAGTGTTTCTCCACATTGTTTGTTCAAGTTATTTTGTCTGAGAGCATGTGGTAAGACTCATTAGAACTCCCTTAAATAACATTAGCATTAGCATGTTAGAAACTTGTGTGTGCGTGTGTCTGACTCTGTCTGCCCGGCTTGGGGAAGTGACTTGCAGCTATGCCGTGTTCTAAATTCTTATGGGTGTGCCTTTGTTCTTTCCACCTCTATATATTATACTTCCCCACATTAGGCTACCATCCTCTTTCATCTAACTGATATTTATGTCTCTGGTCTAGTGAAAACACATCTTCACACCAAATCAGAGAGAGCAAATAGGAAAATCTGACTGTGCCACTGTCCTGTGGAAAACCATCAATGGCTTCCCATTGCCTTCGGGGTAAACACTAAATGCTTTCCTATGGCTTCAGCACCTGTGTTCACTATGGCTCCTGCCTATGTTCTTAGACACCCTTTTGCTCTATGTCCTAGTTAAACTAAACCTTTGAAAGCTTGTGTGTACCCTCTCACCTCTGGCCTGGTGCTTATGCCCTTCCCTTTTCCTGGAATATTGTCTAGTCTCTATTTACTCAATCTTTAGGACAGCACCTCTCTTGGAGCAATCCCTGACTTCCTGTGCTTGAGTAGGCATCTCCTCTTTGCTTTGAGGGTCTCTCCAGCTTTTATAACATTTATCACATGACGTCTTTGTCTCTTTATTCCGCTAAAGGTTGTGTTTCAGGAAGGCAAGCATGGTTATCTTGTTTCCCATTATACCCCCCAGTGCCTAGCACAATGCCTGACACAGAGTCATAAGTGGGTGAGTAAATTTTATTCAAATTTATTTAAATTTATTTAATGAGGGAATGCAGCTCCCTGGATCCTTATCAAACACAAGCTACTGACAGTTCTCTATTCTTCTTAGCGCTGGGAGTCTCACATTCTCACAGAGCTAGAAGGAAGCTCAGAAGGTCACTGAATCCTTCTCTCTGTCTTTAGGCTGAAGCTGTCAAAGATTTGATGATCTCCTTTTACAAATGAAGAGGCTGAAGGTCATGGACAATGACCCAGACATAGATTTAATTCAGCAAACCTTGGCTGAGAATTCAGAGATGACTAAGATATAGTTCCTGTCTTGGGGAGCATGCATCCAGGGAAACAGACTCACAAATGAAATTCAGGGAAGGAGGTGCTGAAGTGGAGACTTTTTGAAGCATTTTATGGGAGTATGGAAGAGAGAACAATTAACATGGCCCTGAGCCAGGAGACTGAAGAAGCTTTAGGAGAAAAAGTAAATACTTAAACTAGACACTTAGGAGTGACTAGGAATTTGGCAGTGTAGGGGCAATGCTCAGGGCAGAGGAAGAACATGGAGATGAGGGTGTTGGTGGCACTTGGGAACAGGTGAGTTATATGGCTATGGGATCAAAGCATGGTTGATACTAAGACTATATTAGTTAGTATACATTAGCCTATGAGTAAAAAGAATCCCTACCAGAAAGGGTTCAAATATTAGGAAAAAATTATATTGTATTGTGAGAAGTCTAGAAAGAGGTGGGTCAAGAGCGGCTGATTCAGTAGCTTTGTCACTAAGAACTCAAGTTTTTTTTTATATTTACCCTGTTGTTCCAGTGAATGAATTTGAGGCTGTTAATTTTTCTTGTTTAAAATTTTTAATCAGTGAGGGCAACATTTCCCAGAAGCTCCATCAGTACTCTTCTCCTCAAGTCCCATTGGCCAGGATTGTGTCACATTCCAAAGCCAGAGGAAGTCCTTACAGAAGGATGCATGCCCACCACCATTGACTTAGGCCAGGTGTGGTGGCTCACACCTGTAATCCTAGCATTCTGGGAGGCTGAGGCAGGAGGATCACTTTAGGGCCCGAGTTTGAGACCAGCCTGAGCAAAGTGAGACCCCCATCTCTACTAAAAATAGAAAAATTAGCTGGATGTGGTGGCAGGTGCCTGTAGTCCCAGCTACTCAGGAGGCTGAAGCAGGAGGATTGTTTGAGGCTAGGAGTTTGAGGTTACTGTGAGCTAGGCTGACACTGTATCATTCTAGCCCCAGGGCAACAGAGTGAGACTGTCTAAAAACAAAACAAAACAAAACAAAAAGATTTACAACCGCACCCAAAGCATGGGGCCGCCCCATAGATGAACAAAATCCACGTTCTTTCAAAATAAGAGGCAGGAGGTCACTAGAATAGGCAGCCTGTGTTGGCCACCAGCAGAGACCTGGTGTGCCTGTGCTTTGTCCAGAGCAATCCTTAAAAAATAAAATCCAGAACTGGGGATTTTCACATGGAATCTTATGATTTCTAAATGTTGACAACCAATTCAAAGAAAAATAACTTTGTTTCGTCCAAATAAAGTATTTGTGGTCAGATAATCAGATATACACAGTCTAAAGGGAAAGACCTCTTTCAGCCTGATTTGAATACTCTCCCCACCCCACTCCAGAAATGAACACTGAGCAATGTGCACATCATTCCACACCTTTCCTTTTTCCTGTGAACTTACATACGCTTAGGTACACAAGGTACATACACTTAGGTGTTTTCTGGCGTGTGTTTAACCTCAGTGGGATCTTATTACGCCTATTGCTTTATGACAAGCTCTTTTCTGTTAACAATAGGTCTCAGATCTTTCCATGTCAGTGCATAGAGATTGATGAGTGTAAAAGGGAGGGAGGGAGGGAGAGAGAGAGAGAGATTCATGGCAGTTTTCCTGGCAGTTATACCTGTTTAGAAAACACTGTTTGATAGTAGTGCTTTGCATTCCCCAGCATTTCAGTGTGAAAACCCCTTTATGGGAATTATTTTGCATTTGGAAGGCATGGTGGCCTTGTAAAGCATCAACTTGGCTGCTATGCACTGCGTTTCCCACAGCCCTTTTCATGTGTTTCCAATCAGGTAGAGCCTCCTGGGAGACTCTTGGGAGATGTGGATGGGGAGCCATCCGGAGCTCACCCTTGGTATTGCTGATCTGGGGTGGGGATGGGGTGAGGAGGAGCTGGTCCTCCAAACAACTGCCTCTACCTTCTCCTGTGTCCCTTCCTGAGCCTCCAACTCCTGGGCCACGTGCATGGATTTTGCTGTGTGACACTCACACCACTAGTACCAAAGGCAACATTCATGGCCATTCTCATGTGTTCCAGAGTATTTTTTCCCTCACCTAAATATCTCTCTTCCCTTCCCCACTGCCTTGCTCTGAGGGCTTCAAGCTCTAGGGTCAGATGTGAAGATAAGAGCCTCAGGGGAATTGCTAACTCACTATTGCATAAGGCCAATTCCCTCTTACATACTTACATAGAAACATGAAATTGTCTATATATGATATATGTTATTATTTGTATTTAAATATAGATAGATACATTAACATGTATTGTTGCATATATGTTACACATAAACTATGTGAAAACCTGTCTATCTAGCTACCTGTCTTCTAGCTGCTTTGCTTCTCCATCGATACAGAAGGATTTTCATCAGAAGGCCACCAGCAACCACAACAGCAAGACCACTAAGAAACACTTTAGGTGCTTTTTAAGTGTCAAGACTGCAAAATACTGCAGGCATAGGAATTTATTTAATCCTCACAATAATTCTGCCCACTCCATTTTGCCTAAGGGGAACACAGATTTAGAGAGGTGAAGTCCCTTGACAGCCATCATGGGCTAGAGTGCGGAGGAACTGAGTCTGCTCAGCTCCAAAGCCTGGGCTTTAGACTGTTGCACTGCACTATATATTATATAGGTCTTCTGATGCATGAACTTTGGGGTATCCTCTCACTGCAGAGGAAGAGTATGTTTGCTTTGGAAACAGGATACGCCTTGAAGGTCATCACGTCTTTGAGGGTCTGGTTTATGAGCAAGTGTGATTTTTTACTGACTCATAAAAGAGGATCACTACTTGGCTTCCTTCTGGAAGCCACTCACAGAACTGCTGTGCCATTCCTGGAATAAAGAGATGACACTGCTATGCCCAGGAAAGACGTATCGAGTTTGCTTGGGCCACACACAGTGCATCTCTGCCAGCCACCCTGATCAGCCCTATGGTGCTAAACCAGATTAGAGGGTGGAGGCTGTGGATTAAAATCCACCAATTTAGAGAAGACTCTGTGGCCCAGTGCGACAAAGTACAGTATGTGTACCATGAGTTGTGCACAGGAAAGCTTTAGCTAGCAGTGAATAGTAAATACAGTTGAATCTCGTAGTTCTTCTTCTTCCAGTGCTGAGTTTGCTGATCATGGCTGGGAGAAAGTGAGTTTGGTGCTGATATGTTTTAAATACTTCTCTAATATTGTCCGATCTACTCTGAACACGAAAAGAAGGCAACTCATAGCCCGAGGGTCTTCAATGGGATAGCAGTTATCGACAGAAAATTAAGTAGCATCTAAGTATATTGTATTCATTTTTTTTTTTTTTGCGGTTGCCTTCTAATAATGGCAAAGGATAGTGTTGTGTGTTAGAAATTTCCTGAGTAAAATGATGTGTGTCAGTTTAAAGAAGTACCTGTCAGTGTAGCTGTTTGTTGGTGAAAATTGCTTAGGAAGTAGAAAGACGGAAGTCTGTGAGATAATGGTTAGATCAACATGGGGAACCAAAACATTTGTACCCCTGTAAAATTCTGAAATTAAAAAAAAAAAAAAACAAATGAAGATGGAGAACCAGCTAAGTAATGCTTTATTGTTCCAGTTCTGTGGATGCATCTAGGCCCAGCTCAAATCCATCATAGTAATTGCTCAATAAATACCTGATGAATGAATGAACAAGTCCTTCAAAAAGCCATGTCTGCCTCTGCTGGCTTGAAAGGCCTCCTCCTACCTGGACACTCACAATACTTATTGGGCCAGTATTCATTCAGTGATAATTTTTTTTGCACCTTCTATGTGCATGGTAGCAAAAACGCAATAGCCAACAAGATGCCAAATATCGAAGAACTAAGTGAGTACCTCATGTGACAATGCTTATGGGGTATTTTCATTATAAATTTTTATGGTAATGTGTACTTTTTCATGTGCAGCCTTATTTTCCATCTTAATTCTAAGCTCCTTGAAACCAGGGTCCAGATAGTCCATTAGGGAATGATTAAAGAACATAAGAATGAAAAAGGAAAAAATGGAAACAAAAACAAGAGGATGATAGACCTAGGCCTGTGCTGTCCCATATGGTGGCTACTAGTCCCTTGTGGCTGTTGGGTACTTGAGATGTGTCTGATCTTAATTGAGATGTGTTATAAGTGTAAATTACACACTGAGTTTCAAAGACTTAGTATGAATAAAAGGTTGTAAAATATCTCTTTTATAATTCTTTATAAGGTCAAAGGTTGATGCTATGTTTGGGATATATTGGGTTAAATAAAATATATTACTGAAACCAATTTCAACTGTTTCTTTTACTTCTTTAGTGTGGCCAGAAAAGCATTTAAAGATGTGGCTCGCCTTCAGTTTCTGTTGGACAACGCCAATAGCTAGGGCAGTGTTTTTCAACTGGTGTGCCGGGAGAGGATCTTAGGTGTGCCATGAAAATTTTGAAAGATCATTGATTAAATTATTTTTGAAAGAAGTTCACAGTGAAGTAATATATTCTATTTTTAAATCTTTTTTTTATCAACATAATTTAAATGTGCCACAGTAGTTAAGCAGTTCAAGTATATCGAGAGATAAAAAAGGTTGAAAAACACTGCGAGGCCCAGGAAAGCAGAGACCTTGGCTTTGTGCTTCACTTTTGCGCCTTTAGTCTTCGACACAACACGTCGTCGCACGTAGCAAGTGCTCATTAAGTTTTTACTAAACCAGATTGGATATGTGAGTAATGCAAATATTTATAAGCTTCTCCTACAGTGAGTTCAGTGTCCAGAGATCATGGCTACTTCTTGGACTTTACTGGTTATTTTTTTCCTGCAAATCTTTAAGAACTCTTCTTGTTTTATCTGGTCAGTGTCTCAGATAATGATTTAATTTAGACTTAACAAGCCAGTTAACGCAGGTCAATTAAATGCCACTTTATGATTTAAAACCTATTTATCCAGATTAACAGCCATTAAATGGTTTTATCACACCTCTTTTTGGTTAATGTTGTTTAAAAAATATTTTCCATTGTTTAAAGCTTCATTATATACCCCCTGACACTTAAAACAAATCCTTTAAAGTTGAGAGATAATTTGTTTAAAATGAAATCTCATTGGTCACTTGCAAACTGGTTTGTTATGGAAAAATAAACAGATATAAGGTACTATGAAGCAAAATAATCAAAATACATCTAAGGATTCTATGGACAATTACTGTAAGGTGATGAGCATGTAGACAAAGTTGATTGAACAGCTTTAAGTGTTAGCTATAATTTTTCAGAACAGCTTTATTGAGCTATAATTCACATACCATAAAACTCACCATTTTAAAGTATACAATCCAGTGAATTTTTGGACATTCACAGAGTTGTGCAACTATCACCATCATCTACTTCCTTATCATTTCTGTCACCCCCCAAAGGAACCCCATACGTATTAGGGTTCCTTCCTCTCCCTGCCGATCTACTTTCTGTGTCTACAAATTTGCCTCTTCCAGACATTTCATATAAGATGGAATTATGTAATTTGTGGCCTTTCATGTCTGTCTTCTGCCACTTACTGTGAAGTTTTCTTTTTTTTTTTTTTTGAGACAGAGCCTCAAGCTGTCACCCTGGATAGAGTGCTGTAGCATCACAGCTCACAGCAACCTC
>CAUYRH010178296.1:0-19069 GCA_963574655.1 Perodicticus potto
TTGCCTAAGCTCAGGAGTTGGTGGTTGCTGTGAGGGTTTAGGCCCCAGCAATCTACCGCGGGCAAAAAAGTAAGACTCTGTCTCAAAAAAAAAAAAAAAAAAAAAGGATTTTGGTCTACGTCTTTCATACACAAATACAGAGTTAATAACAAAATCTTGGGGGTGTGTTAAATACCTTCTAAAACATAAGACTGCAAAGTACCCTTGAGAAACTTTAATTGTACAACTACCTAAATACCTGATGGCTGAAATTCTCCATTAAATTGATTAGATTTAATGATTAAACTAAAATTATCCTCAAATATTCATCACACAACCAGAATAGCACTCGAGTGGCAGTTACATTCAGCTTTGAAATATGCCAAATTTGTGTTTATAAACAATCTTCATTAAGGCTGACAGGCACTGTTGATCTGAGCTAAGACTCTAATTCTGGGCATCTAAGGCCTCTGTCCTCTCTTTCTTCATCTCTTATTGTTTTCCTGATGAGATGAATTAAAATCCTTATTTATTATGCACTTGGTGTACCACTGCTCTTCCTGCTCATCTGTGCTTGTAAGATTTTACCCTGCTTGCATAAGTGTTCACGAGCCCTCAATTTTGAACAGCTGTGAAGGCTGGTTAACTATTTGTAAACACCACCCAATGATCCTTGACAGTGATGGCAGTCTTGCAGAATACTGAAGCGCTACTTTATTGGGAGTGATAATGACACTGTCATGTCCAGGGGC
Source organism: Perodicticus potto (assembly GCA_963574655.1). Lineage (NCBI taxonomy): Eukaryota > Metazoa > Chordata > Mammalia > Primates > Lorisidae > Perodicticus > Perodicticus potto. The sequence continues at coordinate 732 of CAUYRH010178296.1, forward strand.
CTGGTTATTGCACCAATATTGAACATTATCATTTAGTTGTCTGGTGTAATATAATGAATTAGTCACGTGTTTTTTTATGAGTAGGAAAAAACACACAGTAGAAAAAAATGGTGTGTACAACTATGGGTTTTATTGATAAAATTCAAACGTTCACCATTATTAAGATTTCTAACTATCTGTGTTTGTTAGCTTTGAGGAAAAGAAGAATATATACCGTGGATCTCTTCTTTTATTAAAAACGAAGAGATAGCAAGTTTACTCACCTAGTGATTGGCATGAATTTGATGATTACTAATTACTAGTTACATATAAATGAGAGATTATTTGAAATGGAATATAAGACATGGGGAAGATAAAATATAAAACCAATGGAAACAAAGTTAAGAATGCTTATAAAAGTAATATTGCTTTTAATTATATGGGAAACATTCACATATTTTATTTCAAACAGTATGTAATATATAATATTATATGTAATTATATTTTTCTATGTGATAAATGAGCTTAGAAATAGCAAGTGATTTTATTATATTCAATTACAGGTTAGCTCCAAGGGGACACTCTTAATAATGAAGGTTGAATAATGGAGATGATTGCAATTTAAAAAGGGTCTGGCATCTACCAGGGTATCAGTAAATAGTTGTTGAATAAAGGCGAAAAAATTTATGATGAAGACTTCAACTTTTTTCCTGAGCCCAGGTAGCTTGTTAAATTGCAAAGGTGTAAATAAAATCTATGTTTCTCATTGCAATTCAGGATCTATGCTGCTGCCATTTTTATGCTAGGAGTTGAGATAAGTGGTAAGAAATACAGAGAATCTGTCTTCAAGTTGGTGATAGTCAACATCAGCTAATAATCCCATCTTGAGGAAGGGAAGAATGAAGAATTCCTGAATAAACTTCAGAGAAAACTATGTTTTACTTCATACCAATTCTTGTGAGAGAACTACAATAAAAAATGATGTATTTAATCAATTAAAATTTTATTTTAATTAATTTTAATTTAATTAAATAATTTTGTTTAATTGATGCCTTGAATTAATATTTAACTTAATTAATATTTTTACTTAATTAAAATATAATGATTTTAAAATATCTAATATAATTTTGCATCACTGGCCTTTTAGAGAAAGTCATTTTTTACACGTATGTGCAAAGTTCTGTGAAGGAGAAATTCAATAAAGTTCTATTATTAATGTATTTGGGGTGGGCAGTTAAGATGAGGCATTAGGGCTGAAATAATTTTCCATTATGAGGGTCACTTGATTTTCCTAACTTAGTTTTATTTAAATTGAAAATATTGTATCATTTTAAAATTCTAAACTAAAAACTAGTGGCAAATCCTATCTGGAGGGAAAATAAAATTTAATGTGAATTACCTCTGTGATAGGTGCTAAAATAGGCAATTTTATTATTCATTAAGCCTGACAAATATTACAGGGCAGGGATATTATCATGGCTCTGACTAGTAGCAAAGGAGTGGCCATACCTATATTTCTGTTAGGTAGTAACATGATCATTATAGCATAATTGTTGAAAATTAGAGACCTCAATCTTGCCTGTAGGAGATTATCACAAATTCCCTTTGGTTATCATTGGTTTAAGACTATTAGTAGTCAATCACCTAAGTAGTAAGAAAAATTCTTACCTTTAAGCAATTTATCAAATTAAATCATTTTGGAAATCAGAATTCCAATTTGGAGATCCATTTCCTTCATTCAATTATAGTTTTATGGTATAAAAGTGAGGAATGCCATCAAGGGAGAGAAACAGTATAATTACAGTATATCCAAGCCAATGGTTTATATTGAACTCAACTGATAGTAAGAAGAACAATCATTCCAATTCATGACCTGAAGCACATGTGAAATAAGTTGCTCACCTAGTAAAGATCTCAAAGTGACTAAAAACACACATCTCACAAAATACCGGAGTGTGAATGTGCTAGGATATGTTTGGAGCAGTCTTGGTGAATAACCAAAGTAACACAATCTTCTTAAAAGCACTCCCCTAGTTCTTCAAGGAAAGAAGAGTGTAGAGTTAAGGGGCAATCATAGGCCAGTGTCAATGGAAATAAAGGAAATGAGGGCATGCTCTTTCTATTCTGCAGGTCAATTAGGTCTTGCTAAGCTAGTAAGTACCCTAGTCAACACAGAGTGAGGTCTGCATAGCAGGACTTTGTAGACTTTGAAGGTCCTAAAGAAATGGGTTTTGCAATGTCCAGTAATAACCAGTGTGATTAAAGCAGCTCCTATTCTTAAGATGTTGGGGTGTTTTGATGAACAGAGAGTTTTAAATCAATCACCTATGCAAGATCCCTAAATGTTCAAGTAACTACATAGTTTTTAAAAATCTGCTTTGAGTGACTATAGTGGGCCATTGATGCTTATCTCATCAGTTACTCTCTTCCCTTTCAAAAACTTCACATCTGAACAGAAAGCCCTGGAAGACAGTCTCTTTCATGATTAATGTTTATGTCTTTGGTATTAATTAATGATGGTTATACATAGTGGGTGAGATATTAAATCATGGACCTGCAGGATTCTGGAAACTTTGCTCTGCTAAAATGTCATTTTATTTAAATTCCATAAGATTGTACTTTTTATACTAATGTAGGATTTGGTGATAGATTGTAATTAAACTATAGTCAATGGGCATAACATTCACAAGCAATTAGACATATTGTCTTTGCTCCTCTGCTGAGAAAAAGTGTTAGCTTTGTAGAATCACTAAGATGTATTCCTCTGCCCTCGCTTTTGTTTTAGTTCCTGCTCAGTGCAAAGAGAACACACAGAATTCTGCAATCTTTTTATTCTATTATTGCTTGCAATATCTACTTCACATTCCACTAGAGAAATTTAATGAATACAGGAATGTAAAGTGCCATTTAAACATTTCTCTATGTTCCCTTCACCTTTCATGTTTCTCCCACTGTATAACCTCCCTCCCTTTCCTACAGTTCTACCTCCTTTTTAATTGACACACACTGAAAACGGGCAGGGCTCAAAGTACCAGAATATCTTATACTCATGCACAAATACGAGAGACGCTATTATGACATCCAACTTTTTGGATATTGTTCATATTTTTGCTTCAAATTCAGAAACAAACCCACATCAGAATTCAAATTTCAAAATAACAAGGACATTTGCATTGACAGATACCAAGATACTGTCAAAATTAGGCCCAGTTATCTTTCTTCCCAAATTCTTCACTTTTAATCACTTTCTTTAATACATCTACACATATGATTGCCATATGGCTGTACCCTACATATTCTTGAGAAAGGACATTAATGAAAATCATTAAATATTGTTTTTCCAATAATTATGTGGTCTCCATACCTAGTGATGGAGAGAGCTGAAAGACCATTTTCATCATTATATTTTTTTCTGAATGACTTATAATCAAAAACATTATAAGTACTGTCACTGTTCTGTCTGCCATAATCCCAAAGGTCTTTATGAAAAATACATAGATATGGGCACCTATAAAAATTTATATATGATTAAGGTGGGGCTATGGTTGAACGTCTGAGGCTCCTACCCCCCTGACTCTTGATCCCCATAGCAACATAGCTTTTGGATCAGTGCAAACCTCACAGAGACATATGCAAGAGTTCACATCTTTTATGCTGGACCTCCTCAGGATACGCTAATTTGCTACAGCTGCGCCCATGCCCATTTACTCCTAGGCTCCTGGCAAGCCCAGCATTGATGGTTGACAGGTGTGGGAGCTACTGGCTCAGGGCGGGAAAGAAAATTAACCCTGCTTCTGCCAGAACCCACCCTACAGTAACAATACATTGTTGTTCTTACAACAGAAGTTCTAAAAAATGCCAGCACTTAGCGGAGAACCAGAGACTGATTATGACTCTTCTGCCTGAATAAGGGGTAACTTCACTTCTCACCATGATCAACTATGATGAATTTTTTATTCAATCAGATCAGAAAGCATTCCATTTCTAAAAGCACTGGGACATGGGATTATAACTAGAGATCTACTTAGAAGTGGGAAGATGAAGGTCTGCAACAGCTAGCTCAGTAGTTGAGATAGAAGACTAAATACCCAAGGAAAGAAGAGACTTAGCATTCATTGCCTTGCTTATTTCAAGAAGAGGAGTCATTGCTCTGTTCCTCCTCCACACTTTTTTTTTCCTCAAAAAAAAAAAAAAAAAGAGAGAGAGAGCTCTTATACATTTTTTAAAAGCATTGAGCCATTTTGAAATGGTACATTTTTGGCCATTTTAATTATTTGATTTGTTTTCTTTTCTGGTTGTGCACAGTCAGAGGCAAACTAAAATGGCTTCTGCTGGTAGTGGGCCATCGTAAAAGGCTCAGATGACAGTGGGAGATTGCTTTTGTGATGAAGGGAAGCATTAATAAAAGCTTCTCTCATGGTTACCCTTTTAAATTGTCCCTAAAGGAGTTGTTTTAGCTACCCCATTGGCAGTGGTTGGCTGAAAACCCTGGTTGTGAAATGTTCTATGTCCATAGGTGGGAGTTAAGTTTAGCAATATCTACCTTTTTGGTTTATCATGGAAGTTTCATTTAAACTCTTTTGTCCCTTGTGATCTGGTTTAAAAAAAAAAAAACAACCAAAACCCTAAGTCTTTGCTCATAAAGAAAATATTATTGTATGTTTAAGAGAATGTCACATTTTGTTTCCTATAAGGCTCTCATGGCACTAAGTCATTCTACCTGTGGCTTCAGGGCTTCAGCAGACACAAGTAACTAGAGATTTTATTTTATTTTTAACTTAGAGGAAAAGTAACTAAAGCAAAATCAAAGTAGGATTTTTTTGGAATGTGAATTTCCTGCACTGCCTTAAATTCGACTATACATATGAGATACCCAGAAAGTGCACTAAATAACTTTTATAGTTCACTTGGGAGTCCTTCAGTTGAGTCAGAGAGTAAGAAAAGATTCATGTGGTTCAGCTGTTGAAGGGTACTCAGCGTGAGAAACTAGTGCGAAGTGAAGGCTCCCCTAGGATGGCCTCTCTTATTCCCACTGCTGTGCCATTGCTTAATGCTTGTCTTCTTACCCTCCACAGCATGACAGGTGCTTTACTCAGAGCATCTGCAAAAGCAGTTAGTAGAAGACAAGACCTTCTATAGACACTCAAATGTCCTCTCTGGAGGATCCAGATTGATAAAGGATTCAGTTGGTTTTCTATTCAACTTTATTTTTAGTTTTGATTCTTGACATTTTCTCTGGAGAAAATGGAAGGGAATTTAGATCTATTTAGTAGCTATTGAGGGCCAAAGACTTTCATCAATTTTTAATTATGAATCATTTGATTTTTCACAACCAATTTATAAAATGCAGACTTTCCTCCTAATTTTATGGTTGAAGAAACTTTAATCTAATACTAGGTTGAATATCCTCTCTAGTATGTGTAGGAATCTAAATGTTTATCCTGACACAAGACTGTCTTCTGTCTTCTATATCAATCTTCCAATTCTGGGAGAAAAAAAAATAGAAAAGAAAAGTAAGATTTTCTTTAAAAGTATGTAACATGATGGGTCTTGAAGGTTTTCTAGTTAATTCTTCTTCATGTAACATGGAATGAAATGAAAATCTATAGAAAAAAAGAGACTAGCCCCATATCACGAAGTTCATTTTTATTTTTGTATAAGTTTAAATGATACATGCTTCTTTTACCAATTGTTTTGCTATAAAATTTTGTATAACTTACAATAATGATTATTTTAACTTTGTGCTAGTATAATCAGCATCATGGTCAAAATACAGGTCATTTCCATAACCCCCCAATTTTCCTTATGCTCACTTGCTATTAATTCCCCAATTTTTTACTTTAGACATAACTGATGTGCCTTATCTCTCTATAGAATAATTTTTCTTCACCTAGAATTTCATGTAAAGTAAATTATGTAGCACAAAGCTTCTTTAGCTCATAATGGTTGTTATATTCATTTATATAGTTTGGGATATCTTAGTATTGTCTTTTTTTAAATTGCTGAATAGTATTTCATCAAATAGATACAACAAATTTTCCTTATCCATTCACTTACTGATGAATATTTGGATGGTTTATAGATTTGGGTTTTTTGCCTGATGAAGTCTATAAGCATTTAAGTGCAAGGATTTTCATGTTTCTTAGATTAATATTGAGAATTGCTTAGTTGTATGTTAAGAAATGATATGTATGACAAACTGGTCTCTAAAGTGATTATTGGATTTTATATTCCCACCAGCCATGGATGAGACTTACAGTGCTCTACATACTTGACAACACCTAGAATTTTCAGAGTTTTAAATTTTAGCCATTCTAGTAGGTACATAGCAATATCTCATTGTGGTTTTACCTTTCATTTCTGTAATGCCTGGAAGCATTGTAGCTCTTGTGTTTGTCAGCCATTCAAATGAATTGAACATTGTGATCTAAGTCTTTGATTACTGCAGCTGTATCAGCACTGGCCCCAAGCCCAGTAAGGCTGAGATTCTTGCAGACTCATGGTGGTACTACCTTGTTGGATGAGGGTAAGATATGGGAGAATTCTCTGGATTACCAGGCACAGTCTCTTATTCTGTTCCTTCACTCTCTGTGCTGGGCTGTTGGAGTTGGGGGAGGAGTGGTGTGGGCACTCCTTTGTAGTCACCCGCACTAGGTCACATGTGAAGTCATCCCAGTCTTACCCAAAGTTCATGGTGACTGTTGCCTGGCTACTTCTCATGTTTATTTAAAGCCCAAGAGTTCTTTAGTCAGCAGGTGATGAATCCTGCCAGGACTAGGTCCTTCCCTTCATGGTATCTTGCTCTGCCCCCAGGGTTGGGTCCAGAAATGCCATCCAAGAACCAAGTCTTGGACCTGGGGGCTTTATAAGTCTGTTTGGCATTTTAGTTTACTGTGGGTAAGCTGGTACTCAAATTGCAAAACAAAGTCCTCTGAACTTTCTCCTTTCCTTTCCCCAAATGGAAGAATACTCCTCAGGTTATACTGTCTGTAGTTGGTGTTGGGGGGTGGGAGGGCCGTGACATAGGCATTGGCTTGCCTGTCACTGTGGGAGTCTTATTGGTTCCTGTATACCCCATGTCCACTGGCTTCCAATCAGCACAACTGGAGGAATTGCCCAATGTGCCCCAACTGCCTCATGAATTCTGTCTAGGCCCCAAGATGATTTTTTGTTAGCCAGTTATGGTGTTAAATTCTCCCTCTATAGGCACCAGCAGGTTTCTCAGGGCAGCCCTGCATTTCAATGCAAAGTCTCACAATTACTTCAGTCACTTTTCCCCAGGCACACAGGTTCTCTCTCCAATGAGTCTGCTGGCACAGCACCACTGGTGGGGAGGAGTGGGGTGGCATAGGCAATGCAAGGTTGTCTTTTCTGCCCTCTTCCATGACACTTTCCCATAATGTCAAAAACAGGTAGTATGATTGTGTAACCAATTTTTGGTTTTTTCTAAAGTACTTGCTTGCTTGGCTGGTTGTTAAGCTTATTGTTTATGCAGAGGGATGATCATTAGAAGTTTCTAGTGGACATCTTGCTCCATCCCTCTCCCTCTTTATTTTTATTTAAAGTGAGTTTCTCGTATAAGCATACAGTCAGGTTTTTTATTTTTATCCAGTCTAAAAATCTCTGCCTTTTATTTGGAATGTGTGGAGCATTTATACTTAATGTAATTATTAATAGTGTTTGTATAGGTAATAAGTCTATAGATAAATGATGTACAGATTTTCTATGTGTACAACTTTTTCTTTGGCCCTTTGCCTTTTTTAACTTGGTATTATTTAGAATTTCATTTTATCTCCCCTAGTGACTCCTAAGATAGACCTGTATACATATGTGTGTGTTTGCTCTAGGGTTTAAAATATTCATCTTTAACTTATCAATCTACCTCTAAACATTAGTATACCACTTCACATATGTGAAACTTAAAATAGTTTACTTCTTTTCTGCTGCCCCTCCTTTTGCCATTATTCCTCAGATAGGAAGCTTTGGTCATAACAGAACTCACTCATTCTTTTGATTTCCATTAAAAATTCCTGTTATTCTACCTGCTTCCCAAAAATCTAAAGAATTTTTTTTAAGAATTTGTTAACTTATTTCCTCAGTTACTTAAAGTGGCAGTGCAAGTCAGCCCTTTAGGAGTTACTCTTTCATGGTCAAAAGCAGAATTATCTTTAATATTGATTATTCTTAGGAAGAAAAATTTTTTATAAATAAAAAATAAATAGAACTTATGTCATAAATCCTGGCTGTGAGCAAATATGTTTGAGATATTAAAAGTTTTAGGCTAGGATTTGTTAACCTTATTCCAACTGTGCTCAGTGGAAAATCTTAAACATTTTATTACATAATGTATGTTTGTGTTAGAAATGTATGGTCATAGTAGAAGAATTAGAATATATTGATTTTAAAACTTATATTTTAAGTTACCATACCTAAATGAACATAGCTAATATTTTGCTACAGAATCCTAATATATATATGCCTTATATCATGTATTTCTATGAAATTCACATTAACATTTTTGAGAGTCATAAATACAAACTGACCAAAAAAACAAATAAAAATTTCTCATATTTCCACCTGATTCTTAATTAGGGTGGTCATCAGTTTTACCTAAATTACAGATAGCCATAGCCTCCTAACCAATTTGTTATTTTTTTCTTTTTTCTGTTTCACTTAGAGGATTGCAATCCTACACATATTTTATCATTCCGTTATTTAAATCTCTTCAGATGATTTCTCCTCAGATTAAATAAATTCTCAACTTCTCAATATATCTATTACATAGTATCACTTTCTAGTTCTAATTTCATCTCTTATTTATTAAGAAATATTCTCAATTTTCACCATTCCGAGCTGTTCTGAATGCAGCATGCATTCTATTGTTTAAATATGCTACTTTTTGTCTCTAGAATATCCTCTATCCAACCCCACTACCCACTCTCTTTTTTACTTTCTCTATTACTCTTTTACTTGCCTAGCCATACATTCTACATTCAGATACAGCTCAAGCATCTGTTTGTTTTAGGCTGAGCTTGGTGTGTTTTCTCTTTGCTTCCAGTAATGTAATAGCAGCCAGTACATTCATGGTTCTATGATAAATATCATCCCATGCTCTAGTAACTTGTTTACTCTTTGTCTCGCTCACAAAATTGTGAGTTATCTGAAACAGATATCATGTCTTCCATTGTTTAATCACCAGGGTGTAGTAGACCACCTGGAATATATTAACTACTCAATATGTACTTGTTGAATAAAATAATTAAAAGCATTACTCATGTGATAATAAAATTGGCACTCTTAATTTCATTGGAACTTCATTTTAGACCTCTAAGCTTTCTAGCTGTACCTTTCCTACAATTGTTTATCAATAATAAGAAACATTGTCTAATGATGTTATGTGATGCTAGCTGAAAGGAACATGAGAAAAACTGAAATTCTTTTCCTTTTAATTATGATGTCTATTAAAATATTTTTGTCCAAAAACAAAAATATAAAAGTGTATTCAGTTATAAATAGTAGGAAATTAATGCCAACAGCCAAGTCTTCAACATCACATACAATCTAGTTTTTCATTTGCTGCTTCCAAATTAGAACTGTTCTTGCCTTTGGATTCAGTTCCAGGTATTCAATTTAGTTCTTAAATCTTTTGAGAACTGAGCCTTAATTATCTCAGTGATCACCTCACAGCCTCTGCATTCTCAATTTAGCAGTTGAGCCTAGAATGAATACTTATATAGCATTTAGACATAAAACTCAATTTTAAATTCTATGATCCACTAAGTGATTTGAACATATATTATGGCTTTATGCCCAGAACAGTTTCACATTGATGATAGAGAAACTTTTGTGATTTGTTTCAACTTTAAACTCCAGAACATTAGCATCTGTTAACAAAATCAGTTTGGATTGGACAAAAATAATGTTTGTATAAATTAAGACTTCTCAGGTCAAATTTTAAAAATCTGATCCAAATAATAAAGGTTAAGCAATGTAGGTGATGTTAACATAACCAGAGGTTCCAGAGGAAGGATAAATTACATTTGTCTTCACTCGGCAATTTAGTATCATCATCACAGATCCAGTTTAATTTTATTTCCCTATATTCCATAGTCCTAGCATTATCCCATCATTGACTTCTGGAAGGTATCTAAATGACTTAAAATTTCAGACTTCATATCTTTAAACTTCATCTTTCAAAATGAAGCAAAAGTTGGCTACAAATAGCTCTTTGAGAAATTAAAAAATCTTGTTTTCTAGAAGTATAATACTTTTTGAATACCAAATCAACTTGGACCCTTTCGTTGATCATATACACATCCCAGAGAAATTCTATGTGGATGGAGAAGTGCCAGATCCTGATTGGCGTGGTTTTTAGGTCCCTGAGTTGAGGCATGGGGTTACCTCAAGAGGATTAGACCTTTCAGGAATACATAGCTTGGTGTGAGTTTACCCCTAGCCCTTGAACCAGGCTTCTTTAAAACAGTCAGGAAGAAAACAGGGGATGAAATAGGGAAATTTATAGCTAGAACTAAAAGTGACAAATTCGAACATTCTTAAACAAAAATAAAAACCTTGAAATTAAGATTTATAATTTTACAGCATAAAAAATAGATGGCACCAGTTAAATTTTATTTTCAAATAAACTATGAGGAAATTTTAGTATATGTATTTTCTATGAACATGTACTTGAAACCCCATGTCAACTGCAATACCAGAATGATTTATCTAATGCACACATACACAAACACACAGAGTAAGGACAACATTTTTATATGAGAAACAAAATAAATAAAAACGAAAGGCTGGCTATAGTTTTTATAGTTTTCAGATAATCTTCCCAGTCAGTGACCAGGCATATATTCAACAAGCATGTCAAAGTGTTTGGGAGGAAAGTCAGTTTCATAGTCCCAGTTTCAAGAAGGAATACTCATCTCCAAGTACTACGAGTCCTTCCCTGTGTCCTTACTGACTGGTAAAATTGGAAAAAGTTTGTTCAGTTCTGTCCTGCTTCCTTTTTAGGAGAAAGTTGCCTCTCCTGTATCAAAGGGCAGACTTTCCCATTGCAAACAGGACATTCATTGGTCCAGGCTGTTTGACTGGATGGGTGAGGCTTTCTGACTCTTGAGGTTAAGAGTTAGGAAGCCCATTTGGCTCTTTTACAATTTGCCTTAAATTTAGCTTTTATTAAAAATAAAGGTGATATTCCAGGCCCCATCTGCCACTTCTTTGAGGTGTTTAATCCCCCCCAACCTTGATTTGCAAAACTTGAAAGGGAAGTTCTTTATAGACTGTCGTTAGAAAACTCCACCCAAATCATGCTGGTTAATTGGTAGGTACCGGAACTAAGAGCCTACCTATCGATGCTACTTGTTTGTATAAATGGCATGAATTCTGGAGTACTGATCAACTTAGACATTTTTCCACGAAGCTTCACCTTTTTGGGATAACATTAAACATATATTCCCTATTTTAAAATCTATTATAATAAATACACTGTATATAATAAGTGACTATAAATATTGAAAGTATGAAAATGTCCTGGCTGCTATTACATTACTGGAAGCAAAGAGAAAGAGAAGCAGTGCTGAAACTTCAGATGAAAGGGGAAACAGGGATATATCATGAGAAAGTATAGACTTGCAATATTTAGCTGAATATGTGAACAAATTCACGCATCCACAACCAACCAAAACTGCCATCCCCCCAAAACAAAACAATGTTCTAAAAACGTGGGGATGCCAGGTGGGAAGATGAATATGAAAGTTTGTGGCATGATTTAGACAGACAGTGACGCACTATAATTTGATATACCACCCTGAGTGGGCTCCGCTTTCCTTATCACTGCAGCGTGAGATGCCACATGACAAGCTGTCTTTCAAAATTAGCAAAACAAATACGGTGACGGAATTGCAGAGAAGCTCTCAAAGATATAACATTCTGAACATGGTTACACAAAATAGGAGCCTTCCTCAGAAGTGAGAACCGTTGAAATAAAGCTATTGCCTTAGCCCTTGGTGGGAAGTTTACAAAACCAGCTGCACTTTGCATTTCTGGGTCTAACAAAGATCATATATCAAAACTTCATGACCAAATGAATGCGTGGCTTATCCCCCTCCCCAAGGTCTTTCCCTTGGTTTTATTATTACTGACAATATTGTAAGAGTGGTGTGAAATGGCCAATGCACACATGTGCCACGTTTTGCACACTGCCTGAACCTGCTGGAACATGATTTTCCTAAGAATGATGACAGTAATAAACATCTTCTGGCAGAGGCTTGCAAAATCTGCACCCATTTTAGTCACTCAGTAATGGCCCATAAAATTCTTTGAGAACTGCAGGAGAAAAACAATGTACATACTCATGTATAAATTAAAACTGAAAGTGCCAGCTCAATGGAACTCCACTTGTCATACTCTAGGACAACTGTGGAGCAATTAAAAATAAACAAACCCATAATGAGTGGGTGCAGCCAACGGTCATCAGCAAAAGTGTTCTCAGTTGGAGATTAAACCATTATCCAGCCCTTTCCTTGAGTAGATTCCCTCTTCAGTCTGTAAAAATACTCAGTGTACTTTACATCATCCTTTCTGATGCGTCCTTCTACGAAGGCAGAGTCGATGTGAATGAAGGAGAAGGAAAATGTTCATCTTGATGTCCTTTTACGTTAAGGACCATTTTATTTCACAAATGTGATATAGGCATGACCATTGCTGATTTCCTTCTTTATGTAAAAGTTTCCACTTTGAACTCTTTCCTTTTCATGGATGAACAATTGAGAAATGCCCTTTATTTTATCAAGTTTCTAAGAAACAATCTTGCATATCTAAAAAACATTTTCATAGAACTAAAAAGAAATGATTTGCTCAGAAAGAATTTCTACCTATGCTTCAGAATTGCTTTCTCAGTCCTATTCACTATGTGTGGGACTCTTTCTAGTAATTGGAATTGATAAGAAAGATCAGTTGCATACTCAGATTTCTCCATATTTGTCTTTGCAGTTCAACTCTTATTATGCAGTTATTTGGAAGTTTCTCAGGTGGGAAGCAATGGGTACCATTTTGTGTTCTAACATGATACCCAGCAGTCAATACAGTATGACTGCATTAATGCCCCCCTCAAACAGCAGGATGGCAGCTTGGGAAATAGCCCCCAGATGCAGAGGAGGGTTTAAGTATTCCTAGGGTAATCCCAATGCATTTGCTGGAGATTGTTTTAGTAACAGTCACATGACCAGTTCTGGCCAAAGAGCCATGTCATGAGGTTTATGGGAGTCCCTTGGGAAAGTTCTTTCTTGCTTTGAAGAGCAAGTAGAAAAGCTTTCTCTCTCTCCTCCACAGTCATAGATAAGGAGACTAGTAGCCCCCATTACTGTGGGTATCTATCTGAAACCTGTCAATGAAAGAGAAGCCACTGGAGAGACAGTAAGGTCTGAGCAGCTGAATCAATTAACACTCAACCCACCCACCTCTGTTTTCCTCTTATATTAAGTGGTAAGTGATCCAATCTTTACAGTCACTGTTTCAAGTTTGGTTACTTACAGCAAGAGGCAGATTAACAGATTTAAGAGTTTTAGAAAACGTCCTTTCTTATTGGACAATACCTTGTGGTGTGGCCCAGCAAGTTTATGGGCCAAAATGACACCCAGGCGCAAGAAAAATCTTGAATAATAAAGAGAAAAACAGACTCCTTTCCCCAGAGAGGTAGCTGCACCTGGCAAGAATCCCAGCTCTCCCATCTTTGAGAAGTCTGTGTTCTCACCAAATTTTTCTAAAACTTTCTAGGAATGCATATATTAAATATTTTTCTCTATATACTCCTTTTTGACTCTGTACCTGCTTTTTGCAATCACAGCCCACGCACCTCACTGGTTTTGTGTCCTCTCCCCCTCCCCATGTAACACATGCACTCAGGCTTTATTATTTAGCATTCTATGCTGGAGATTTTCCAGGTTTGAGGAATCACAGAAAGGAAACATGAGCCCTCCCCTGTATAAATAGTTGTACACATACACTGTTCTTTCTTTTACTTCCTCGTACCTATTCAGAGCCATTTACAAAATTCTTTAGTTTTTGCTTCATTGTATTTTATGCAGACAAGTTTCATACACTCCTAGAACATAAAAAGTTCTTAGTTTCTGTTCCAAACAATATACCAAAGAATTCTCCCAATAAAGGTAGATCCTCTTCTAGAAGGACTCCTTTCTGAGCTGTAAAAATAAAATATTTTCCCATTAAAAACTGTCCTTTCTTTCAAATTTGTCTGGAACTTGGCTTATTTTTGAAGAAGATGTTCTTAGGACTCTGCATCTATAAAATAAAATCCCCAAACATGGCCAGGGCCTTCCTTCTGAATCAGTATAGTTCTCAGCTCCAGATGATGTTTAGGTTTTGTCTGACCCTTCAAAGCAGCAAATTATTTTTATGCAGCAGGGTCATTTCACACAAATAGGGTCATATTTAGGGACTGAACAGAAGTATAAATGAATGGTTTTAGGAGTCAAGACATCTTGGAATCAGAAATAGAAGAAAAGATCTCTAGAAGAACTGTAAAGCTCTAATTCTCAGCCTCCTTGGTACAGAGACCTGCTAGATGGCATGATTTCAGAGGGCTCTAAGAAACTCTTGGAAAAACCTCACAATATAACTAGATACTTGCCATTAGATAATTTCTGCTAAAGAAATTGCTTCAAATTTCTCTCCCAGTATATTTTACCTTGTTCTAGATATCAAAGATCTCAAAAGAGCAGTTAAGAGTATCATGTATAAGTCAGCACTTAAAGATCTTATCCTTCCTTCTGCTGCTGATCATAAAAAAAAAAAAAATCATTAGCATGCAAAATACCATCACAGAAAAACAACCTCACACTTTGGGTCACTTCTGCTATCCTTTAAAAAGCACTGAGCTATTTGTCACAATAATAGAGTGTTGCTGTACAATCATATGTTTTGGCAAATATAGACCCAGCACATACACAATTTTGAATTATTACTTTTCAAAAAGAAGAGTTTAATTACCAGTCTAAAATGACAAAATAGCACACAACTGGATACTAAGAAAGCTATGGTCTCTATTCACTTGTGTAAGTTACAAACTTTACCCTTCCTAGGAGGCCTGCATTTCCTCATTGGTGAATGAAGTAAGTAGGTGCTCTTTTAACTGTGTAACTCACAGTTTTCAGTAATTGGAGATGATTTTAAGGAGTGCGAAAACACAAATCAAGATATGATCTCTTTTTCCCCCACGTTTCTCATCTCTAAAAGAATAAATGCTACTAATAAGTATATGCATATACACTCTGGAACCTTTTTGTTTTGGAGAATGGTGCCAACCCACTCCCCAACTCCTGCCCCACCACAGCCACCTGCATTCCACACTAAACTCTTTAGTTTGGGTGATTTGAGAGAAGTTGGTCTCATTCTGTCAAAGGAGACATATGACCTGATCTTTCCAATCCATGATTAGCCATGGCAATCTTTATAGAAATACACATTTGACTCAGATATACCAATTAATATTCTCCTAAGCTTTTTTTGGAGCTAACCGGAAAGAAAACTCCATTTTTCTGATACTGTGAGAAATTTGACTTTAGTTTACTAATGGCTATTTTTACATTACATTATTTCCTTCAGGGAATGAAGGAAAGTTGAGAGTGGAAGGAGAGAGAGACAGAACATTCTATTTTGAATCCTAGAATTCAAATGCCTCAAGCCTATTTTTTTTGTGTGTGTGTGTGTTTCAACCAGATTGTTCATTGCAGCTCAATTAATAATTAAAAAGTCTTGGAAGAAGCCCAAGTGCCCATCAACAGATTAATAAACTATTATATATGCATACCATGGAATACTATGCAGCATTAAAAAAAGATGGAGACTTTACCTCTTTTATGTTTACATGGATGGAGCTGGAAAATATTCTTCTTGGTAAATTATCTCAGGAATGAAAAAAATCCAATGTACTCAGTACTACTGTAAAACCAATCACTCACACTTTCCTATGAGAGATGAATCACAACTATAGTCCAGGATGAAGGAGGGAAAGGGAGGGGGATGGGAAGGGAGGGGGGTGGTTTGATAGAGGGAGGGTTAATGGTGGGACCACACCTATGGAGCACATTGCAAGGGTGCAAGTCAAATCTATCAAGTGTAGAACACAAATGCCTTAACACTGTGATTAAGTAAATGAGGTGAAAGCTAATTAGTAGGACGTAAGCACTCCAATTTGTACAAATAATCAACACATTGAATCCCACAGAGGCATAAATGTATTTATGATCTATGTATATATGACTTAATACAATAAATCAAAAATGCCAATTTTTTTTCTTTTTCCTTCAGATAGTAATTTTCTTTGTATTTCTGTCACTAAATACTGAAAACACTGACTGATATACTACCTCAGAAAAATTTTGGAAATTTATAATAAGATAAATTATGCAAAAAATGCTTTATGAACTGCAAATATGTGACTGCTATTTTTAAAAATTCATTTTTCTATACTAAAATTTAGAAAAATGCGTTCAAATAAGAATAAAATACTGTGTTGGCATTATAACTTACAATGACACTATCTTGATCAAAAGCAGTAATAATACACCCGATTCCATATACTCTTATCCTCGAGGCTTTAAGAAAGCTCACTTGATTTGTATTGTGGTCAGAAGACATTAATAGCCATTCTGTTTCTATGTTATCCAGTTGCTAAATGGGAAATAGGAATATAGTTCCCTTTACCTCGTAAGACAGTGTTCACTCTCTTTTGCTAGCATTCTTATAACACTTTGAGCTTTTGGAAGAAAAGTTCTGAATGCCAAGAATTAGTATTCAAATGACATATGAAGAGTGAAAGCAGAGAGTTTGTGAAGTATGTTAAATCTACAAGATTTTAAATAGGGTTTAATATCATTAATCCACAAATTCTGGACTAACCCACTTCAACACAGAGTATTTCTACAATCTAGTTTGCAAAATGATTATATGGTTAATGCAGGATTAAATTTTCTTTCAATTACAAGCCTTAGTCTGGAAAATGCTCTAAAGAGAATGAAGAAAAAAAATCTTGCAAGAAGTGCATTTGGTATAAAGTGCTTTTAAATATGCTTCTAATTGCTGGGGGCTATTTTCCTTTTCATCTAATCATTGTCTGAATTACTGAAGCTCAACTCATCTGATACAATAGGTGAGCTTTGTGGTAATAAAGTCAGATAATGTCTTGTTGGAGTATCAGGCCAGGCATCACAGGGCAGTGTGTTTAACCATTAGTAAGGAGTTTGCCGACTGAAATATTTTCATCCAAGTTACTTGACTCAAGCTCATTGATTGAAATAAGAAAAAATTTTGAAATGAGAAAGCATTTGAGAAGCTGTGCCTTTAACTATTTAATAAAATTGCTCATTACTTAAATAAAGGTAATTAAAAGAGTAATGCTCTGGAACTATTAGGCACCTACTCAAAAATGGGGTATTTTTGTTTTGTGAAAGAGCCCTTACCTTGAAGAAAGGGTAGGCTTCAGAATGAGAATCCCATAGATATTTTAAAGGGCTAGAGATTAACTCATTTAAATAAGCAGTCATTTTATAGCTTTTTCACCAGGGAAGCCAGCATTTCCTTAGAGTTCTTGAATTAGGGAGTTCCACACCAAGGTTCTGTAAATTAGCTATGTGCTGAGTCTTCATATTATCAACGCCTTCACCTCTACAGGAGGCCCCACAAGGGCAGAAATCAAAGAAATGTAGTCCTCTTCTGACCATAGCAATCTCCTGTCTTAGAATGGTTTTGGTTTTGCACTGCACCTGTCTTTTCAAAAAAATATTTCTTAAATCATTATTCATTTGATTCTAATGAGTAATATGTATCACAAGGCTAAGACTGTCTGCTCCGTTTTCCAGGTGTTCATTCCCGTAGAGGAACTTTTATATATGTTGGTTTTAGAGCATAAAACATGAAAATTTATACAATTGCTCAGTACAAGTTTGAGGGCAGGTTTCTGTAAAACAGAAAGAAATTTTAAATGAAATTTACTGGCTCCTCTATGACATTTTTTAACATGAATTCAAACAAAACTATATTCACATATGAAAAACATCCAATTTCATTTCATCCTCCCCTCCCCAACATATGGTAAGTATTTCCTTGGTTTCCAAATCTGAGGCATTTCCAAATCCACTCAGGGAAGATGTAAGTTACCATCCTTCCATCTAATTTTTCTCAGGGAAATTTGTACAACATAAGTTTTACAGAATAGATGAGTTCTATTAAAAGGAAGAGTCTTTGCCCCTGCAATGCTTAAAAACATGTGAAATTGAGAACTCAAACATATTAGCAACAAAAGAACAAGTGATCCCATCTCAGGGTGGGAAAAG